>MCJB01048236.1:22678-71888 GCA_002018475.1 Nicotiana obtusifolia | reverse complement strand
CAATCTTGATTATGTTTAGCCATCTTGTCCAAAATCTGCGTGACTCTAGCGAAGGTCTTATCCATGAACGAACCAGCAGCAGCATTCTTCGCTATCGATTGGTTCATAGGGTCCAAACCCATGTAGAACTTTTCCAGCAAAATGGAGTCTGGAAAATCGTGGTTTGGCGACCTCACCAAATACAATTTGAACCTCTCCCACGCTTCGTGCAGCTGTTCACCCGGTAGTTGTTTGAAGAAGAATATCTTGTCCCGGAGTTCAGATTTCTTGCTCTGTGGAAACCACTTTGACAAGAATGCCCGGACCAGCTCAGGCCATGAACGGATGGAATTTGGAGGAAGGTTTTGAAGCCATCTCCTCGCATCTCCAGCCAACGAGTACTTAAAGCATCTGAGCCTTAATGCATCATCAGAGACGTTATTTTGTTTGTGCGTCACACAAACACCCAAAAAGTTCCTGAGGTGCTGCGTCGGATCGTCATCAGTAGAATTTCTGAAGTATCCTTTAGCTTTCAGCATCAAAATCAACCCATGTTCTACTTTGAACGTAGCAGCACCTATAGCTGGAGGTACTATAGCATTAGTATCTTCAATATATTCTTTGATGTTGGCAAACGGATTCTCTTCCTGTTCCACATCCACATCATCTACATGGTCAGCCATATCTTTCTACCTACAACCACCAAAACAAACAATGTGCAATCAAGTGGAATTAGACTTATAGTCAAGTACACAATAATCAGAAATTTCAAAACCATATTCCCCGGCAACGGCGCCAAAATTTGATCCGCTCAAATTACACCTTTACAATAGTGTAAGCGATCGATGTCAAATATTGTAACCCAACAAGGTTGGGGTCGAATCCCACAGGGAATAGGCGTGAAACAATTATCCGATTAATGCAATACTGTACTTAGTCGTAATTCGATCAAGTAACCAAATAGAGTAAATTAATGTTGAATACGTAAAGAAAAGTAAACTAATAGTTGCAGCTCGAAAATAATTTGAAAGGAAAGATATGAAGTTGAGATACTAAGGTTGTGTTCCCCCTAATGTAGTAGAATGGATTGATATTGATATTGACATCCGTTCTTGATATGCAATCGGTTCTTATTAACGTGTTATCCAATGTTTCCCAACACTTAGACAACATATCCTCTTATGATTCTCCCGAATACTAAAGAGTCAAAATTAAGAACACCCAATTATTCGACAAATTGAAATCTACTTATTCCTAAGTAATTTCGTTGAACAAGGGTTAAAGCCTTGAATTATTGTTATTTATCTCTACCAAACTCTATCTCACTTTTCCAAGATACGGTAGTGTAAATTGGCACTCATTAATGTTTGCAACCACTAACGATTAAATTCAGAACGAGAAATAAATAAATATCAAGCTTCTTTCGAAATTGGAATCAATATCAATCTTTCAATAAAATTCTACCCATCTAGGGTTCACAACCTCAGTATTAGAGTTTAGCTACACATGTTAAAAACTGAAGAACAAAAAAGAAAAATTGAATTCATCTTACAACAATATCGAATTCTCTCTTTTGATCACCCAAAAATCTCTCTAAATTCGAAAATAACCCAAAAGCAATACTTTGCACTTTGAATTCTGACCAGTCTCCCTTCACACAACCCTAGAAAAGCTATTTATAGAGGCCCAAAATCCGAGGCGAGCAGCAGTTAGGTTTGACCTATTTGCACGTCCGCGATCGCATTCCTGTCGCAGAGCAGGAATGCGGTTCGCAGAAACTTCACTTTCCATCGCAGATCCTACCAGTCAGTTTCCCTCTCATCGCATCTGAAAATGCGGTCCGCAGATTGACTCTGCGATCGCAGAATGCGATCGCAATTTCCACTCTATTTTTCACCTCAGACTCTGTTCTTGTCTGTGATGATAATGCGATTAGCATTCTTGTTCTGCGGTCGCATTTGCGGCCACATTCTCAACTTGAAATTTGGCTTGAACTTTTGTCTGCCTCTGTGATCTTCTTGCAACTTCTGCGACTCGCATAGCTATTCGGCGGTCGCAGAATTGAACCTGCTATACTCTTGAACTCTTTTCTTGCCTTTGGACAGCTTTTTGGACTTCTTTTCATGCTTTTGGGTTTCTTCCCTCAATATACTGAAATTACACTAAAACTAAGTAAATATCATGATAATTAACAAGTAGAACAAGTAAATCTCTAAGCAAATAATATGTAAATGTGCCGAAATTACCCGGCACATCAGTAGATAATTCGACCTATTTAGTAAAATAGTCGATAGCTTCCAAGATGAAGCGATGGCCATTTGATGCGGCAGGCTCTATAGGTCTGATCACGTCCATGCCCCAAGCGGCGAGCGGCAAGGGTGAACCCATCACATTCAACTCATTCGGCGGAACCCGGATGAAATCCTCGTGGATCTGGCACTGGTGACACTTCTGTACGTAGCGGATATTGTCTTTTTCCATTGTCATCCAAATTTATCCAGCTCTCAAGCTGTTCTTAGCTAATGTGAACTCATTCACGTGGGGTCCGCACATTCCTGCATGTATTTCTTCCAATAACCTGGTTGCATCGGCAGTATCTATACATCTCAACAAACCTAAATCTGGGGTCCTCTTGCATAGGACTTCCCCTTGAGGAAAAGTGGTTTTCCAACCTCCTGAGGGCTCGCTTTTGACCATTAGTAGCATTCTCTGGGTATTCTCTGGTTGCAAGGAATTTCCTAATGTCGTGATGCTATGGTTTTCCATCTGGCTATTCATCTACATGGAAGCAATAGGCATGTTGATCCCTGATCTCTACCTTGATAGGGTCAATGTAGTTCTTGTCTGGATGCTGAATAATAGATGATAAAGTTGCAAGAGCGTCGGCGAATTCGTTTTGAATCCTGGGGACGTGCTTGACCTCAATCTCCGTGAACTTCTTACATAGCTCCTTCATGCAATGCATGTATTGAAGGATCTTGACATTTTTGGTGGACCATTCCCCTTGGACTTGGTGTATCAATAGATCATAATTCCCTATGACCAAGAGTTCTTGACGTTCATGTCGACTGCCATTCTGATCCTAAGGATGCACGCTTCGTATTCAGCCATATTATTGTGACAAAGGAATCTTATCTTTGCCGATGCTGGATAGTGCTGTCCAGCTACTAAAATCAGGGCTGCCCTAATTCCGACTCCTTTAAGTTTGCTGCTTCATTGAAAAAAATTCTCCATCTGGGTTATGATTCTACAATATCTTCTCCGGAAAATGATACTTCTTCATCGGGAAAATACGTAGTGAGTGGCTCGTAATCCCCATCCACCAGATTCTCTACAAGGTGGTCGACTAACGCTTGCCCCTTGATAGCCTTCTAAGTTATGTACACAATGTCAAATTCGCCAAGGAGAATTTCCATTAGCTAGCTTTCTGGTAGGCATCGGCTTCTGGAAGATGTACTTGAGCGGGTCGAGCCGAGATATTAGATGCGTAGTGTATGCTGACATATAATGCTTTATATTCTAGGCAATCCGAGTCAGAGTGTAACAAGTGTGTTCTATCAAAGTATACTTGGACTCGCATGGCGTGAACTTCTTACTTAAATAGTAGATGGAATGCTCATTTCTCCCAGTTTTTTCATGCTGTTCCAACACACAACCGACGGCATTATCCAAGACTGACAAATATAGTAATATTAGCTTCCCGGGTTCGGGGGGAACTGGCACTGGTGGATTTGACAAATATTCTTTGATTTTGTCGAAGGCTTTCTGGAACTCTTCTGTCCATTTTGTGGCAGCATCTTTTTTCAGCAACTTGAAAATGAGTTCACAGATTATCGTGGGCTGGGCTATGAAGCGACTGATGCAATTCAATCTACCCAGGAAACTCATTACATCTTTCTTGCTCTTCGGTGGTGGCAATTCCTGAATGGCCTTGATTTTCTATGGGTCCAATTCTATCCCCTTACTGCTTACAATGAAGCCCAACAATTTTCCAGCAGGGACTCCGAACGTGCACTTTGCGGGATTCAATTTCAAATTGTACCTTCGCAGACGTTTGAAAAATTTCCCTAAATCATCCAGATGCTCTGTACTCTTTCGAGACTAGATGATGACATCATCCACATACACTTCAATCTCCTTATGAATCATGTCATGAAAAAGGGTTGGCATGGCCCTTATATAGGTGGAACCGACGTTCTTGAGATCGAACGGCATGACTCTATAGCAGTAGACTCCCCAAGTTATGGTGAAGGTTGTCTGCTCTACATCTTCCTCGTGCATCAAGATTTGGTGGTACCCAGCGTAACAATCCACAAACAACTGCAGTTCATGCTTCTCGCAATTGTCGACGAAGATGTGGATATTTGACAGAGGAAATCATCCTTTGGACTAGCTTTGTTAGGATTTTAGTAATCCATGCATATCCTGATCTTTTCATCTTTCTTGGTCACTAGGATGATATTTTCCAACCAGCTGGGATAATTGGTGACCCTTACCACTGTCCTCTATCAGCTTGGTCACTTCTTCCTTTATCCTCAAACATAAATCAGGTTTGAATTTTTTGGGTTTCTGCTTGACCAGCGATTTGGTAGGACTGGTGGGCAGTCAATGCGAGAAAATGTTTGTGCCTAATCCCGGCATGTCATCATATGACCATGCGAACACATCGATGTATTGTCGAAGCAGCTCAACCAGTTTTTCCTTCTGTTCGGCTTCTAGATGAATGTTGATTCTGGTTTCTTTCATGTCTTCTTCACTTCCAACGTTGACCACTTACGCTTCTTCGAGGTTGGGCTTTTTCTGACTCTCCAGATGTCCGATCTCCTGTAGGAGATTGTCTGGCATCATACTCTTGTCATACTCCTCGTAATCTAGGTCGTAGCGCTCGACGATTTTGTTACATGTCACAATCGCGAAACACGGGTTTTTAGCATTTTGATTACTGAAAAGAAAAGTTAAGTATAAATGAAGCAGTAAATGAAGTTGCAATATTTTGGGAAAATGATTCTTTTTTATTTCGCCAAAAGAGGATCGTCTTAAGCGTTCAAAAGAGGCAAATGACAAAGAGGTAAAGACACGGTGCAGGCCTCAATTGACCGTGCACTTTTCAAAAGAAAAACTTTTACGGTTCCATACTACCAAGACTCCCGGCGAACCAAAGATGGACTAGCAGTCCAATGCCGCAGTCCAATGAATAGAATAGCATGCTCCAAATAAGCGGAATGACACCACTCGTCGTGGACCACGATCTCCTGATATCCCCACTCAAATTTCATGCATTGGTGTAAAGTGGATGGGACGGCCCATGCCATGTGTATCCAAGGCCTTCCCAGCAGCAAGTTGTAGGAAGAAGAGATATCCATTACTTGAAAAACAATATGAGAAATTTGACCGGCCCAATCTGCAAGGCCAAGTAAATTTCTTCGATAACATCCTTCTGCGAACCATCAAAGGCTCTCACCCTCACGTTGCTTTCCTTGACTTCCCTCAAATGAATTCCTAACTCCCGTAGGGTAGAGAGTGGGCAAATGTTGACTCCTGACCCTCCATCGACCAGCACTCGAGAAACTATTTTGTCCCCATATTTGACAGTGATATGAAGAGCTTTGTGAGTTGTGCCTTCGACAGGAAGTTTGTCTCTTCTAAAAGTGATCATATTTTCTTCGACCATTTTTCCAATTGTCGCGGCCAGCGCCTCACTAGTGGTGTTTCTTGGTATGCTTACCCCGCTTAGTACTTTCAACAGGGCATCCTTATGACTGTCGGAGCTCATTAACAAGTCCATGATTGATATCTATGCTGGAGTTTTCTTCAGCTTCTCCTCCACGGAGTACTCTTTGGTCGACATTCTCTTCCAAAACTCGGCGGCTTCTAGGTCTGTTATGTTCCTTCTTTGAATTTGCTCTCTTTCTATGTTCTCTCGATCGGCATCATCAAGAGCGTAGCATCTCCCATACCTAGTCATACCATGGGCTACGGCAAAGTCTGTCATTTTGGCCTTCCCCTTCTGCCGATATGTCCATTGGACGATTTTGTATTCCCAACTCTCCTCGTCCCTTGTAGCAACGAAAGGTTGTCGCTAATAAGTCTGAACTGTCACTGTAGGTCTCACTTGTACTGTAATCATTGGAACCCTTTAAAAAGGGATCCTGTCAGCTTCTGTATTTCCTATAGTGACAGTGGTTCCCTTTAGGTCATATTCTTCGTCCAATGTGATCATGTTGACCCCCTGATGTTAGTGATTTGGCTGCAGATTGCCATTCACATTGGGCGGTGCCAGAGTGCACTGAATTGCTCTGCTATTGGTACATTGGAATGGTACATGCACCTTTTAGGTGCATCAAAATACTTGGAGGGATACTCAGAAATCCTTCCCTCCACTGGATATATCAATCCTGCTCTTCTCAATCTCTCGAACAATTAGGCTAGAGGCTTAGCAATCGGGGTATAATTTCTAGGACCCCTCTCTTCAAAATTAGGACGAGGGCGTGGTGTATAAGCGGGTTGGTTTTGGTGAGTAGTGGTTTGGATATGAGCATATGGTTGTTGTGGGTTCAGGTTGTTGTTGGTTCGAGGAACGGTGTATTGTGGTTGAGGATTATAATATGGCTGGGTGTTATTGACTGGAGCATAAGTGAGTGGTTGTGAATGATTGTTTGGGGAATAAGAAGTGTTTTCGTGATGTGGGTTGGGTTGATAGTAAGGGACAATTGCTGATACCTCCTCTTTCTTCTTATTTCCACTGCTGATCAACCCTGATTGGATCGCTTTCTTGGCCATTTGCATGGCTTCCATGGATTTTACTTTACCATATTTTATTCCCTCTTCTAAGAAATCCCCTATCTTGACAAGCTCAGGGAATTTCTATCCCATCATTCCCATCATTTTTTCGAAGTATATCACTTCCTGGGCTCTGATGAAATACTTAGTTAATTCACTGTCGTCCAGCGGAGGTTGTTCCCTGGTGGCCTCTAACCTCCACCGACGTGCATATTCTTGGAATGACTCAGATGATTTTTTCTGCAGGTTCACCAGTGCGAACCTATCGAGAGTGATCTGTATGTTGAATCGAAAGCGATTCATGAAGTCCTCTGCCATATCTTGCCAAATTCTCCAGTTTTGCAGATCCTATTGAGTATACCAGGTGAGCGCTTCTCCCGTCAGGCTCCTTATAAATAACTTCTTCCTTAGCTTCCCATTCCTCCCCACTCCAACTAACTTGTCACAATATGCCCTCAAATGTGCGTGGGGATCACCCGCCCCATCGAAAATATCGAACATTGGAGGCTTATACCCCTTTGGCATATACACATCCGGATGGATACATAGATCCTCGTAGTCCAAACTTTCAGGCAACTTGAAGGTTCTTCATTTATTTTCTCAAGATTTCTAGCTGCTCAGATACTGCCTCCTCTTCCTTACGCCTGGCTTTCCTCTCCATCTCAGCATATTGGTCAATCTCATAAGGCACCATGACCGTGACAGGAGCTATGAAGGTAGGTTCCGAAATGGCATATACAGGGGGAACATATCGCTCATGAGCGGCGGTATGTGCCGCAGGTATGTGTTGATTTGGTTGAGTGGTAAAAGTGACTCCATCACGGGGAGGGGGTGAGTTGAATTGGTGGTGATATGTTGTTTTTGTGGTGTCTAAACGTACTGTGGTACATAGGAAGTGTGGATAGGGGGATTTGGTGGGTTTGTGGGGGTTACTGGAGGTATGACTTGAGTGGTAGGGACTAAAGTTGGGTGTTGTTGTTTTGGCGTGATGTGGAAGGAAAGTTGTCAAGAATTGAATCCAAAGAAGGAAAACGAGGTGATTGAGGAAGTTTTTTCATGGCCAGATGTGCCAGTTCCTTGATATGTTGTACTTCCTCCCTTAGAAACTCCATTTCCTGGGCCATCCTGGCCACGTGTTCATCATTCCTAGTATCGTCCTTCTCCCACGAATGCCCTGGGCTGTCGGCTATGATCAGAGCATGTCCAATCAAGTTTTATGTAGCTAACATCTTTCCCTTTGATCTTAGATTGTACGGTGGTTCCATCAGTCGGGTCGACAAAAACCAACTTTCTTTCTCTTTTCGGGGTAATAATAAAGTAAAAGAAAAAATAAGAAGAAAATAAAAAGAAACAAGAGCCAGTTTCTTCATTTATACAAGCAGGAAATCACACAAAGCAATTAATTCACGCGTTAAGGCTAGCGCGTTTTCCTAGAATTTTTGGGGACCTCTCATTGCCGGAGGTAGGACTAAATCGTAGATGTTTGAAAAACATTTAGACTTGACACATTTAAATCCGAAGCAAGTTTGTTTTCATTGATAATATGGACTGAGATAAGTGGGAACAAAGATTACATCAATGTTTCATAGAACTGCATAGGCTTGGACAACTTGCCCTTTTAGGAAAGTAAAAGAAAACTGGGGATAGGGTACAAAGTGGGAAAGAAGGGGAAATCAAAAAACTTTTAGTAACAATCCCCGGAGTCGTTTCCCATCTCCTCTTCTTCTTCTGGTTCTTCCTCCGGGTCTTCTTCAAACTCCTCCTCATCATCGTTTAACTCCAACCCTTCCTCTGTATCTTCTTCTGGCTCTGTACTGGACTCTATTTGGATGCACTCCACTGCTCGGTTATCGTCTTAAAAAGGTGGCAACATGTGATCGGCAGATCCTGGGACCACTTGACGGTGCATTGAAGTAGTCACAAGTTAATGTGACAAGATATCATGGTAAATTTGCAAAGCAGCCACTGCGTCCTCTGGCCAGGCAATACCCTCTCTGCTTGGCCAGGCCAGCGAGTCTTCCTCGTTGATCCAGACATAATACTCAGGAGTGCATCACGAGTTTTGACCCATTGGCACTGTGACCAGGTCGTTCCAATCTTCTTGGAGACTTCTTATCCTAGGGATCAGAATCATCTATTGTACTCATCCTCATATTGCGTTGTCCTTGTCCACAAAGGCACATCATGGATCATCCTCAGCTGTCTAAGAACCCGCAGGGTTGAGTATGGTTGAATGCCCTCAAATTCGATCAGCTCAATAAAGTATTTCTGAGGAGTCATTAAGATTTCTCTTCCAGCTAACCATGATAGCTTCTAGTTGATTCATTCCCCACTTAGATTGGTCAGCATTTCCCTCCTCTCTTCTTGCTCGTGTGGGGAGATCCAGTGTCTCATCCTCTCATTGTGGCTACGGATCATGTTGCTGAAGCCCACAAAGTAGTCAATGGTGGCCTCTCACTGGTAGAAATGTTCGGTAGCCCAGATTTGAAGCAACAATTTACAACCCTTAAAACGATCATACCCTCATGCACATGCGGACAAATCCCTCAGCATCTCATCCGGCACCATTGGCACCAAAGTACCTTAAAGGTTGCCACGGAAGGTTGCTAGAACCACAGGTAATAAGTTGATGCATATCCGTCCCCTTCTCTGCAGGAAGACCAATAATCCCAACAGTGTCAATGAGAAAGTGATAGGCCTGAGACTCTCCCACGTTGCTTGGTCGCATTGAAACTCTCCTGAATACCACTCATTGCTTTCACAGTGTCCAAACCTGTCGAACAGCTGGTCGAGGCTCACCCATCCGTCCTTAATATTTCTCAGAGCCCGCCTGTTGGCCGGGCCTAATGCATCCAAGAACCTGTAACCGGGCATAGAAACTGTTAGTATTGGTTTCCTTTCATTGAATGGCAACTCCGTGAAACTAGTTACTTCTTTCAATGTCGGTACTAACTCACAGTCGGCGAATTTGAACACCACCTTAGTCGGATCCCAAAACTCTATCAATAGGTGAGTGAGCACCCTATCTGCTCGATGTTTAGCAAAGCAGTCAGTGCCCCCAAGTGTGCCCGAATCTCATCTTCGTGTTCCCGGCGAATGTTCTTCCACCATTGCTTCAACTTGTGTGGTGCTCCCATCACCATGTTAATCTCAAGGATGTTTTGGTTGATTTTCATTTCCTGAGGTGGGAAAAGAAAGGTGTTTGGTAAGTGTTTGCTTCGGATCTTTAAGTGTCTTGTCATGTTTGTTTGTCTTTCCACAGAAGTCATGTCGTTGGGTGCATCTGATATTAGGGTGGCTTTCCTAATTGTGTGTCGATGTCAAGGACCGACTCACCTAAGGTTTATGCAGTATGGACTATTCTTGCTAGAGCAGAATGTTTCCTGCTTTGAATTGGACTGAAATCTACGAGAAGTTATGTCAGTTGACCTGACAAAGTCATTCTCTGAAACTAGAGAGTTTTGCAAAGAAGGTTCGGAGGAGTGTATAAGACAACCCTCGCGTGCCATTGTGTGTGATAGTGTACGGCCAAAACTCAATAGGAAGAAATGTGATGACAGTGTATATATAAAGCAGTAAGAGATAAGAGTGTAGCAATATTAAGTATGATAACAAGCATAAAAAGAAAATAAAGCAGGTAAGCACGTAATTGCAATTTTATCTACAGTTAAAGCAATGTACAAATAAATCTAAATGCCAAATTTAGTCTGCAGAGGTCAAAACCTAAGTGTGAAATCCCCAGCATAGTCACCATGTTGTTGCACCCTATTTTGCACTAGTCAAATCAAGATTCAACTTGTAGTTTCCTGTTGTTGATGAAAGAGAGGCGCCACCTAATATTTAAAGGTATACCGGGGTACCTATTTAATTGCTAAGTCATATTCTTTATTAGTCCGCTAACTGATGAGATTATGGGTAAGGGTTCTTGTTCTTCTAAGGAAAAGGTGTTAGGCACCCCTTAAAATTTATCTGAGGTAGCTCCATAGGACTTAGACTAGATTTGGTTCAATTATTTGTATTATGCCTTAACTGGTGTTCTAAAGCTTACCATATATTAGGCATAATTCCTATGAGGGAAGAGTGTAGTTTTAAAGAGGATGGATTTAAAGAAGAGTCATAGAAAAAAATGATGTTAGTGCATATATGCTTGAAAAGAGCTTAAAGGTATATATGAAGTTTGTATGAAAACATGTGAAAAAGAAGAGCTAAGCCATAAAATGTTTTGTCCTTTAAGAAGCATGAAGGTTTATATTACCCTAGCAAAATGCTACAAAAGTGAGCCTAAGATATACCTTGGCTTTTAAATATTTGAAAGAGGCCGTTTGAAAATCATTACTTGGGGTGGCATCACCTTATTTTCGAGATGAATTGATTTCTCTTTAGAAGGTCAAACTTGCGTTTCAAATCTGATTTTCCCTTTTTGAAAGAGGAACCGACGTCTCTTGTTAAGCCTTTGGACTTCAAGATCTTTTAAGAAAGTTAGCAAAGCATAGTGGATTAATGGTACAAACAACTTATAATTAGCGAATGTAGGATTAGTTACTAACTAATGCTTTTTTTTAATCTTAGGTTCTTCAAGGTTTGCCTAAGTCGTTCGTATGATTTAAGGCATAAAGTAAGGCATCCAATCCAATAAGATAATAATTGCATACATGTGCGAAACAACGAGAGTGCAACAAAATAACAAAGCAATGCATCTAAGTTAGAGAAGCAGTAACAGTAAAGGAATAAAGGAGAGGATTGGACTCTGAATTTTGGGCCTCAAAGAGAGAGGCCAAGCACCAGTAATAACGGGCAACGATAGACTTCGGATTTCAAGAATAACAGAGCAATGCTGGACTAGGGCCTGAGTTCCTTGAGAACTCAGCATGCCCAGGTAATTGTACATGTTCAAAGAAAAGAGAAAGTCATTAGAGAATAATACTCAATAGACGTTCATACATGAAGAATAAAAACTTGCAGGCGAAAATAAAGAAGAGAGTTACCACCAGCATCTAAACATTAGGAAGGTCACACTAATGTGGTGGCTATGTATAGAAAATGTTCCATATTGAAAATCTTTCATTGTCATTAAAAACTAAACCCAAATCAAATAACGAGTGTTAATGAATTAATGGCTAAGGAGAGTGTTCCACTCAAGGTCAAAGCCCTCTTTGAAACCCCCACACTTCAAAGTTCCCAAGGGTCTCAAGGCCCAAGGCAATGCTTGTGCCGGGGAGAGTAGCCCAACCAAAAGTTAAACTCTACTCCCAAATACTCTTAACCACTAACGACTCATTCTTACCTATAGGTTTAAGTGCCAATGAGGCACTCTCAATGTGAATCAGTCACCAAAACACCACTACAGGAGTATGCCTTCTTAACAAAATAACATAAGGAACACAAAAGGAAACAATTTTATCTACATAACTATATCTACAACATTAAGTGAACATATTAAACAGTTCTGAGAAGCAAGGCTTCAAACACGTATAGAGGCAGTGGTATTAGCATACTACTGTTAGAACCCAAAACACTTGTGATCAAGCAATTTAAGGGTAGAATAGTTGCAAGATTTAAATCAATGAAATTCATGAGTATGGATACATTCCATTCATAACCCAAGTATTAACTTCTAGCATGTATATAGGCTAACAGTCCTTATTGAAAACCTTTGAGGGTACTAGCAGAGAGGCAAGTTAACCACTTAAAGGTTGATAAAGGAGATACTATTACCAATTATCACTTCTAAAGGATATTGACAAAATTATGGATTAATCATTGCAATTAGAGCTTCAAAGATATTAGCAAAGCTCACAGATTTGTGACCTTAGTTAGAACTTCTAAGAACGTCAACAGGTTTACCAATCCAGAATATCAACAGAGGTACAAACTGCTAACCTGGTCAGGACCTCTAAAGATTTTTGACATACTCACAAGTTAATATTCCAGATTAAGTCCTCCAAAAGAGTATTAAAGAAACTTAAGCTACCAACTTTGTTTATTTCTAAAGCTCAAGACATGACTACTTCTTCCTAAGACTTTTAACTTCATATTGACAAAGCATGATGTTAAACTCTATCAGTAACCACAGGAAGTTCATCCGAAATTTATAAGCTTGGTCTGCCTGGTTCATCCCGGCTTAGTGAAGCTCTAAACAAGGACATGCACATGATTGTGGAAAGTAGATAAACAAATATTAAAGGATCTAAGGATTGCAGGATCACCTATACAGGAAACACGAAGTCATATTAACAGTGTCAACATATAAACTTCACAAAAAAAGTATAGGGATGCTATTACCCTGGAAAATTGTCTAGCAGGTTAAGGGTAGGATTTCAAACATAGTGGAGCTTAGTTTTAACAACTTAGGATACTAGAACATTGAATAAGGCCTCATGAATTAGGTCAAACATGTGATGAACTTCAAAATGTATACAGAGATTGTACATGAACTTAGTATGCTCAAATCATGTTCATATACTGTGATCAAATAACTACAAGCTCATCAGAGGGTCAATAACCTCTGAAGGATCAAAGAAAAGCATGCTAAAGGAGAGGATAACTTCAAATATCATAAACTAGCATCCCCAGGCCAAGAAAACAGCCTCACCAGACTCACATCTAATTTGGTTAAGTATCAAATAAACTACCACAATCACATATGATACTTAAGGCAGAATGATAATGCTTAACCGAACATCAAGGAAGCCTGAAGACAGCAGATATCAGGATAGCTTAAGAATTATCAGACTACTCTTAAGATTTAATGATAGAGACGGGTCACCAAATACTCGTTAGGAATATCACAGTACTATCACTCTTATACGTTCAATAACTATATGATGTTAGCAAAATATATAAACAGTAAAGACATTGATGCATCACTAACAATCATTCGATAACAGAACGAATCATACTTAACCAAACAAACAAACAAAGAGAGAATATTGAGATTTTGCTGACCGTTTTGTCATGACCCAACCCGGAGGGCCATGACGGGCACCCGGGCCTTACTTGCCGAGTACCAACGTACATTTTATCTAACCTTTCTTATTACCTATAAGGCCGACGAGATCAGTATAAATGGTAGACAATAATCCTAATCAACCAAAAATTTCAGATAATGACATAAACATATATAACATGGCCGTCAAGGCTATCATGCAAAACTATACAAAAATAAATAAATTTGCCGACAAGGCAATCCCAACTATACATGAGTCGACACCTGTCTATGAGCCTCTAAAAGAACATAACTGCTGCAATGCATACCAAGACCACAGCAAGTCCGGAGAAGGGATCTCGCCAATACACGCTAAACTGGCAGCCTACTATGGTGGGGGAGCTTCATCTACTTGTCCATCAGGACCTGCAGCACGACATGCAGTGTCCACAAATAAAAGGACGTCAGTACGAATAAGGTACTGAGTATGTAAGACATGAAATCATAATGTAAGAACAGTAATGTGCATAGGGATAGAAAATATACACCCTGTAACATCTGAGTGCCTCTGAGGGCGACGAGAACATACAACCTGTAACATCTGAGTGCCTCTGAGGGCGACCTATCATGAAATGCCTGATGTGCATATACATATATGTCCTTTTAAAATCATCATATACATACGCCTCTGTGGGCCTCATCATCATCATATCATACCCCGGCCATCATAAGGCTCGGTATCATCATACCGAACTGATCAGTGGTTGCACAGTAGGTGCCATACCCGGCCGACTATAACGTGGACTCGGTAGAGTAAAATAGATGCCGACTATAGCGCGGCTCAGTAGACTAAAATAGATACATATATATAGTTGCACAATAGGTGCCATACCCGGCCGACTATAGCGTGGCTCGGTAGAGTAAAATAGATAATGCATGCTGGACTCATTGGAATCACGCTTTCAACCTTTCGGAGTGGCGTAAGGTC
This sequence comes from Nicotiana obtusifolia, assembly GCA_002018475.1. Lineage (NCBI taxonomy): Eukaryota > Viridiplantae > Streptophyta > Magnoliopsida > Solanales > Solanaceae > Nicotiana > Nicotiana obtusifolia. The sequence continues at coordinate 57,216 of MCJB01048236.1, read as the reverse complement.
AAAGAAGTAACATCAACATCGATCCTCCCATAAGAGGGGAAATAATATAAGTGCTACTAGCTTCTAAGAGTAGAGTATCTTTGGAGGCTCGTTCATTGCATTATGTACAATCAGAGTCGTGCAAAAGAAGGAAAGGGGCAGTCTCACATACCTTGTATATACTTCCCAACCTCAGGCTATGAAAATGCCACGTCTCCTTAGTCTACAATAAGAGAAATGACACTATCGTGATCGTTTAAGCGTCGTAACTATTATGTATTAACCGTAACCTATGTTATGATGAAACGGATAGAACCTCCCCTATATATATGACTTCCCACAAGTTAACACAATCACCAAATAGCCCAAATAACATCAATAATAATCATATTAAGCCTCCCAAGATAGTCCACCAACCAACAACATACTAGCAAGCCTTCCGACATACATCTCACAAGTTCTAGCTTCAATGACTTAGCCGTAACTTGGATAATCTTAAATACATGTAGGTTAAGAGGTTCCTTGCTTCACCTTAATTGACCACAAAATATCCCTCCAATGCTGCCACAAGAACAAGGAAGCGAAGCTAGCAATCAATTAGGATTTCTCGGTACTAGAATCACTTTAGAACACTTGAAATCACCTAGGGTTGATATTAAAAATTGAGGGAGTATTTTACAGAACACAACCAACTTAAAACAACCTCCCACACGAGCTAGAACAACACAAAAATCAGCAACAACAAGAAGAACAAGGAACTTACTAGCGCCACGGGATTCCCGACACTTGATTTGTGTTGTTTGCCCTTTGTTTTAGTCTTGGATCATGAGAGAACCTTGAGAGGGTGTTCTTAGGGTTCTAAGGTCAGAATATACTGAAAACTAATGACTTAAAACGGGGTTGAGGCGTATTATATATATCCATATGTCTTAAACCGCCTTTGTGGGCCCCATAGAGAGGTGCTTGGCACAGGCTCGCAAAAACGCGAATATCTCCAAATTTTGAGATCGTATCGACAAACGGTTTAAGGCGTTGGAAACTAGACTCATAGATCTTCAATTTGGGGTAGATCACCCCGTAATTCCAAGTAAGTTGCGACAACTTTTGTCGACTTTTGTTCCATAACTCGTTTGACTTCAAGACTTATGAAACGGGTATTATATGATTCAAATACCTTAAAACATAACCTCTTGGTAATATTAATCACCTCTAGATTTACCCGAAGATACAAGTTACAACATCCTTGATTCATTTAATTTCTAATACTTGTTAACCACCCTTATACACCCTTGCATCATTTAAGACCAATAGGACTAAATTCTTATCATCTCAAATATAATCTCTTCTCAGACCTACGTAGACTAACTTATGGCATGAGCTAATGTATGCAAATATGGGTTGTAACACGTTTCTAGGGCAGCAAATCAAACAGGAGTTCAATTTAATACCTAGGACCCAAATCTTCCGGCTTGAGCAGTGAAATAACTCAGAAATGAAAAGAGAATAAAAAATTAGTAAGGAACCTAAACTTTTTAAATGAAATCTTAGTGTTGCTTTCTTTCTCTATTTTTCCTGGTCTTTTAGGTAAGAGCATTGAAGGCTCTATTTATAGTGCATTCAATGCCTTAAGGTTTCAAAGGATTCAAAAATAATAGTGGAAAGTGACGAAGCTCAGATGATGCAAGCAAACGAGTGAAAATTAAAGAAATCAGGGGGGGAATCAGTGTTAGTTTTTACCTGAGTGGAGAGAGGTTGACTGTTAAAGGCAAACCAATCGAACAAAGCTCAAAAACCCAAAGGCCACTGAGTTTAACCTCTGGGTACAGAATCCTTATGATGAAGCTTTGAAGGGGCTTCATGCATGCTCCAATTTGATGGAGCATAAGCCAGTTTGAACGATTTGAAGTTTCACTCTTTAGCTAGCGTATTAAATTTGGAATTTTGAATTGTACCGATGGAATTGAAAATATTCAGGCGGGATTCACAGTGTAGCAGGGACAAAAGGGATGATCTTGAGTGATCTCGAGTGACTTTGGATATATTTGTTCAAGGTTTTGGAGATTGATGGGCTGGCGGCTTGAGAGAATAGAGAGAGAAAGGGGAAGCTAGGGCGGCTGAGTCAAGAGACAAATAATTAGGGTTTGGGGTAACTGGGTTGGTCTCGTGGGTTTAAATGGGGAGATGGGATCTGGGCAGTTGGATCATTTGATCAACGACCCTGATAAATCAGGATATAAGGCTTTTTAAAAAATATTTTATAAGAAAATACGTGAACCGTTAGATCCGTGTGATCCAACGATTTCTATAATATCCGCTAGAAGGGTGAGAATTAAAGGAAAAATATAAATAAATGTGGACCATCAATGATTTTGATCGACCGTCCGGATCATTTGTGTTTATTTTGTAAGTGGGATAAGAGGGTGATGTGGCATGATTTTATTGGTCCAAATGAGAGTGGCATGGATTGCCAAAGTGGAAAGAGGGCGGCGAACTTGGACTGGGTTAGATGGGATCGGGCTTGGGTATTGGGCTGGTTTTGATATAAAGAGTGGCCAATGTGTGTTTAATTATGCAATTGTAATAGTAGCCATTTAGTCTTTAACCTTCTAAACTTAATTAATTTCCAACAAAAATTTAGCAAAATTATAAATATCAAATATACTATTAACTATTATAATTAATTATTTATAAAATACTTTGTTTTCTAAATTACAACACTAATTTTGAATTATTAACATAATAATCTAACTAATCAATATTTTAAGAGGTAATTTGTTAAATTAATAATAAAAACCTCTATGGCACATTTAAAGAACTATTTTAGTAGTACTGAAATAGAAGGATATTTGTAATTACATAATACTAAAACTAAGTGATTAATTTCAAAATTAATACTTATTAATTTGCAGAAATAGGTATTTGCTGATAGAAAATACTTTCAAAATACTTATTGTAAATTATTAAGTACAAATAAATTAGTTTTAGAAAAGAAGGGTCAAAATTGGTCGTCAATAGTGAGAACACGCTCATCATATGCAGCCGGGCAAGAGCTGTAGCCCCCTATTGCAGCCATTACCAGAGGTAGGGGCCAGGGCCGAGGCATAGGTAGAGCTCAGCCTAGAGCACGTGCAGCAGCACCCACTTTGGAGCCCCAAATTGATCATGAGGAGGATATCCTAGTCCAGACCGCACCAGTCGGACCCGCTCAGGTCCTGGGGGGGATTTATAGCCACTCCCGTACTTTAGGGAGCTCTAGTATGCCTAGTTGGACTTATGGAGAGTGTGGCTCAGGCTGGAGAACTTCCTACCGCACGAGCTCTCTCTCAGGCTGGGGGAGTAGCACAAACTCCCGCCACTCACTCTCTGTAGCAGATAGCTCCCATATATCAGACTCCAACGATCCTAGTGGTTGGAGTCGTTCAGCCCGTTATTGCTACACAGAGCGGGGAGAGGCCCCCGATGTCTTCTGAGGGATTGATGAGGTTAGATAAGTTCACAAAGCTCTTCCCTATTCATCTTAGTGGTGCACCTTTTGAGGACCCACATGATTGTTTGGACCATTGCCACGAGGTGTTGCACAACATAGGTATTGTTGAGACCAACGAGGTTGACTTTGTAGTGTTCCAAATGACCAGTTCTGCCAAGAGGTGGTAGCAGTATTATGAGTGGAGCAGATCACCAGGTTCTCCGCCCATCACTTGGGATCATTTTTCGCAATTATTTCTGGAGAAGTTTATTCCTTTCGCTCTGAGAGAGCGGTACCGCAAGCAGTTCGAGCGCCTTCACCAGGGTAGCATGACTATTACCCAATATGAGATCCGATTTGTGGTTCTAGCTCGCCATGAAGTAATCTTACTCCTACTGAGAGGGAGAGAGGGAGACAGCGAGGAGATTCATTAATGGGCTTACTTTCGTATCAGTCTACAAATGGCCAAGGAGACTGGGGATGATAGTTCTTCGAGAGGCCACAGAGATTGCTAGACGGATCGAGATGATTCGTATTTAGGATAGAGAGGCGGTATCTGAGAAGAGGTCTCATCACTTTGGGGGTTTCAGTGGTGCCTCATCTGGAGGTAGAGGTTCATTTGGAAGAGGCCATCCTCCTAGGCCGATTCTGTAAGCACTCCAGTTATCCCATGGTGTTTAAGGCAGTCTTTGTTCACATGGGTATCATCTGGAGCAGCCGGCCTACATTGCACCTTCAATTTCTATTAGTGCACCACCACTATAGAGTTACTACAGTAGTTATCCGGGTCGCCAGGGTCAATCTCAGCTTCAATAGCCACAGCAGTCGAAAGAGTACTTTGAGTGTGCAGGTACAGATCATATCTGGAGGTACTATCCTAGATTGATGAGCAACAGACCTCAGCAGGGTTCTCGTGCCATTATGCCAGCACCGACTGCTCCACTGCCCGCTCAGCCAGCTAGAGGCGGAGGTCAGGTGACTAGAAGTTGTGGCTAGGCCATTAGAGGTGGAGGCCAGCCAGTTAGAGGTCGCCCGAGGGGAGGAGGTTAGAGTGGTGGGGTTCGGCCCCGTTTTTATGCATTCCCAGCCAGACCGGAGGCTAAGTCGTCTGACGCCGTCATCATAGGTATTGTTTCTGTTTGCTATAGATATGTCTCAATTCTATTTGATCCGAGTTCTACTTATTCATACATGTCATCTTATTTTTCTTCATATCTAGGTATGCCTTGTGATTCTTTGACTGCTCATGTCTATGTGTCCATACATGTGGGAGATTATATTGTAGTAGATTGTGTCTCGCGTGGTTTCTATGGGGAGCCATGAGATTAGGGTAAACCTTCTGCTTTTTGATATGGTGGACTTTGATGTTATCTTAGGTATGGGTTGGTTGTCACCTTATCACGCTATTTTGGATTATCACGCCAAGACAGTGACATTAACCATGTTGGGGCTGCCTCGATTAGAGTGGAGAGGGGCTCCTAATCATTCTACTAGCAGGGCTATTTCTTATTTGAAGGCTCAGCATATGGTCGAGAAACGTTGTCTAGCATATTTGGCCTATATCTATGATCCTAATGCGGAGGCTCCTTCCATGGATTTAGGACCAGTTGCGCGCGAGTTTCTAAAGGTGCTTCCTACAGATTTACCGGGGATGCCACCCGATAGAGATATTGACTTCTGTATTGACTTGGATACGGGAACTCAACCCATTTCAATGCCACAGTATCATATGGTCCCAGTTGAGTTGAAGGAATTGAAGGAGCAATTGCAGGATTTGCTTGACAAGGGATTCATTACACCTAGTGTCTCGCCTTGGAGTGCACCGGTGTTGTTTGTGAAAAAGAAGATGGGACGATGAGGATGTGTAATGACTATCGACAGTTGAACAAAGTCACTATCAAGAACAAGTATCCTTTGTCGAGAATTGATGACTTATTTGATCAACTTCAGGGTGCCATAGTATTTTCGAAGATTAATTTGAGATATGGCTACCATTAGTTGAAGATTAGGGCATCGGATGTCCCTAAGACAACTTTTCGGACTCGGTATGGTCACTATGAGTTCTTAGTGATGTCATTTGGCTTGATAAATGCCCCAGCATCATTTATGGATTTGATGAACTGGGTGTTCAAGCCCTATTTTGATTCTTTTGTGATCGTTTTCACTGATGATATTTTGGTATACTCCCGCTGTCGAGAGGAGCATGAGCAGCATCTTCTGGTTGTACTTCAGACCTTGAGGGATAGTCAGTTATATGCCAAGTTTTCAAAGTGTGAGTTCTGGCTGGACTCGGATGCCTTTTTGGGCCATATTGTATCCTCCAAGGGAATTAAAGTAGATCCTAAGAAGATTGAGACAGTGCAGAACTAGCCTAGACCTACTTCGGCTATAGAGATTCGAAGCTTTTTGTGTTTAGCGGGTTATTATCGCCAGTTCGTGCAGGGGTTTTCATCTATCTCAGCCCTATTAACCAAGTTGACCCAGAAGGGTGCTCTTTTCAGATGGCTGATGAGTGTGAGTTAAGCTTTTAAAAGCTCAAGACTAGTTTGACCGCAGATCCAGTTCTAGTTTTACCATCAGCATCCGGTTCATATGCAGTTTATTGTGATGTTTCGTGGATTGGCATCGCATGTGTCTTGATGCAAGAGGGTAGGGGTGATCTCTTATGCTTCACGTTAGCTGAAGCCCCATGAGAAGAACTACCACGTTCATGATTTAGAGTTGGCAGCCATTGTTCACGCATTGAAGAGTTAGAGGCATTATCTCTATGACGTGTTGTATGAGGTGTTCACAGATCATCGGAGTCTACAACACTTATTTAAGCAAAAATATTTAAACTTGAGGCACGGGAGGTGGTTAGAGCTGTTAAAAGACTATGATATCACCATTTTGTACCATCCCGGGAAGGCTAATTGGTGGCCGATGACATCTAGCATTTGATGTTCAGGCTTTGACCAATCAGCTCATGAGGTTAGATGTTTCGGAGCCCATTCGGGTTCTTTCTTTTGTTGTTTCTCGGTCTTATTTGTATGAGCGCATCAGAGAGCGTCAATATGACGACCCCCATTTTGCTTGTTCTTAAGGACACAGTGCAACACGGTGATGCCAAAGAGGTTTTTATTAGAGATGATGGGGTGTTGCGGATGCAAGGTCGGATTTGTGTGCCCAATGTAGATGGGCTACGTGAGTTGATTCTTGAGAAGGCCCACAGTTCAGGGTATTCCATTCATCCGGGTGCCGCCAAGATGTATCAAGATTTTAGGTAGCACTATTGGTGGAGAAGAATGAAGAAATAAATAGTAGAGTATATCGTTCGTTGTTTGAACTGCCAGTAGGTGAAGTATGAACATCATAGAGCGGGCAGTCTGCTTCAGAGACTTGAGATTCCTGAGTAGAAGTAGGAGTGTATTACCATGTATTTCATTGTTGGGCTCCCACAGGCATTATTGTGGGTAATTGTGGAGAGGTTGACCAAGTCAATGCATTTCATTCCGGTGGTAGCTGCCTATTCTTCAGAGCAGCTGGCCTAGATCTATATCTGTAAGATTGTTCTTATCCATGGTATGCCGATGTCCATTATCTCCTACCCAGGCACACAGTTCACATTGCATTTCTGGAGAGCCGTGTAGCATGATTTAGGCATGCGGGTTGAGTTGAGTATAACATTTCACCCACAGACGGACGGGCACTCAGAGCGCACCATTCAAATCTTGGAGGAAATGTTACGTGCATATGTTATAGATGTTGGGGGTTCATGGGATCAGTTTCTACCATGAGTTCGCCTACAACAACAGCTAGCAATCAAGTATTCATATGTCTCCTTATGAGGCCTTATATGGGAAGCGGTGTCATTCTCCAGTTGGCTAGCTTGAGCCGGGAGAGGCTAGGTTGTTGGGCATTGATTTGGTTCGGGATGCCTTAGAGAAAGCCAAGTTGATTTAGGATCAACTTTGTACCGCCAGTCTAGACAGAAGTGTTACGCTGATTAGAGGGCTCGTGATGTAGCATTCACGGTGGGAGAGAGGTTTTTACTGCGGGTTTCACCCATGAAGGGTGTGATGAGGTTCGGGAAGAAGGGAAAGTTGAGCCCTAGGTATATTGATCCTTTTGAGATCCTTGAGAGAGTTGGTGAGGTGGCCTACGGACTTAGCATTGCCACCAGCTTATCAGAAGTTCACCCGGTATTCCATATTTCCATGTTCCGAAAGTATTATGGTAATCCGTCTCATGTATTATATTTCAGCTCAATCCAATTGGACAAGGATTTGACTTACGAAGAGGAGTCGGTAGCTATTCTATCCTGGCAGGTCCGGAAGATGAGGTCTAAGATTTATCTTTCTGTGAGAGTGCAGTGGACAGGTCAGCCGATCGAGGCAGCTATGTGGAAGTCTGAGTCCGATATGCGGAGTAGATACCAACACCTTTTCACCAGTCCAAGCACTTTTATATGTCCATTCGAGGACGAACGTTTCTTTTAGAGGTGGAGAATGTGATGATCTGATACGTCGTTTCGAGTACTAACCCTTATTTCTGTGTTTCGAGACCTCTATTAGCTCCATTTGATGTTTCTCAATTTGAGTGCATAGTCAATATCTTTTTCTAAAAAAAATTTATGCGAAAATTTGAAGAAACTATGATTTTTGGCTTTAAAAATAACTTGAGTTGACTACGGTCAATATTTTATGTAAATGAGCCCGGATCATTATTTTGACGATCCTGGTGGGTCCGTATGGTGATTTTGGGCTTGGGTGTATGCCCGAAATTAAATTCGGAGGTCCCTAGGTTAATTTGATTTGTTTTGCCAAAAGCTAGTAATTTAAAGATTTGGAATTTTCTAGGTTTCACCGTAGGTTGACTTTCTAGTTATGGGGATCGAATTTTGGTACCAGGGCTTGTTATAAGTCCATTTTTCTATTTGAAACTTGGCTGCAAAATTTGGTGTAAATCGGAGTTGGTTTGATATGATTCGGACGCTTGGTTGTGATTTTAGAGGTTCTTGAGTTTTCTTTGAAATTTCATGCATTTTGATCTTTGATTCGTAGTTAGAGATGTTATTTGGTGTTTTGATCATGTGAGCAAGTTCGTATGATGTTATTACACTTGTGTGTATTTTTGATTTGGAGCCCTAGGGGCTCGGCGAGTTTCGGATTGGCTACGACCTTTGGAACTTAGAAATTACTAGTTTTCAGCTATTACTGATGACTGGTGTTCTGTGTTTCGCGATTGCAAAGCTACTCTCTCGATCTCGAAGGGGAAATTAGGACTGGAGCGGATTTATTCTTCGCGAATGCGAGGAGCTTGTCGCAAACGCGAAGTGGAGGGGGGCATACCCTTCGCGGATGCGACATGCTTTTCGCAAACGCGAAGCTTTGTAGGGACTTGGGGGGGCTGGGTTGTGGCTCGCGAACGCGAAGGCAAGGGAGAAGCTACGCCTTCGCGAACGCGATGGCCATTTGGCCAATGTTCTTCGCGAACGCGTCAGGTGCTTTGCGAACGCGAAGAGCACCTGACGCCCAGGTATTAAAACATTTCAAAGGCAGGATTTGAACCATTTTTCACCATTTTCAAGTTAGATGCGATTTTGAAGAGGTTTTTCATCCCAACTTCATTGGTTAGTAAAATTTAACTTGTTTTTGTTACATTTCCATAAGCACGCATTGATTTTAACCTTTAACCTAGGATTTTTCATAGTAGAAATTAGAGATTTAAGTAGATATTAATGAATTTGAGAAATTGAGGTTAGATTTCGAAACAAATCACATAACCGGGCTGGAGGTGAATGGGTGATTGGTTTTGGTCAGAATCTCGGGTTTTGACCAAGCGAGCTCGGGGTTGACTTTGTTGACTTTTTTAAAAATCATTAAATATTGAATCTTTTTCACTCATGGGTAGTTTCTAAAGCCTAATTTGCATTATTTGAATTATATTTGGCTAGATTTGAATGGTTTAGACGCTAATTCTAAAGGAAATATCGCGGTTGTACCTTGATTTAGTTGCGGTGCGAGGTAAGTGTTGTGTCTAACCTTGACTTGAGGGAATTAGGACTTGTTGAATTATTTGTTGTGCATATTATGTGGGGAAGCGGAGTATATACGAGGTGACGAATATATATGCCGCCTCACGGGATTTAGCCTGCGGGATTGGAGTATTTACTTCCATGTCATCATTTATTCCATGTTATTTCGCGTTATATGCTTGAACCGTTACATGTTTTTTATTTAACATCTATGCTATATTTGTTACTTGTTATTTAATTGTTACTTGCCTTGATTTGTTCATTTCCCGTGCGATTTCTGCTTATTTGCTACCTGCTTCAACTTGCTTTAATTGTATATTTTAATTGTTACATATTTTACTTGTTTCCATTGTTTGAGATTCCGAGATGTTGGATATTGTCCGTTTATTCCGTGGTTCTTTGTTGTTTGTACCTTTCACCTCCTTTGCATTGATATTTTGCAAATATTGTTTTTGAGTTATTTAAGTTAATGGTTTAAAATTGTTTGGGGATCGATTTGCACGCCGCAACGGTATTGAACGGAATTGAAATGATATGAAGGAATAAGGACAGATTATGATGTGAACAAATGATGATATGGTGGGATCGGGTTGCGCGCAGCAACGGATTTGATATATTGTATTGTATTTTCATGAGATAATAGAGTTATTCTTGGTATTGTAATATAAAACTTGAGGCTTTGTTATTCTGGGCTCTCTGGTAGTAGGTTTTCGGATCCGTTTCATGAGTTTATTGCTTTATTCTATTCATGTTTTCCTGTTATTACTATTTCGTACAGGTTATTTGTGTGAGTTACCATAGCCTCGTCACTACTTCGTAGAGGTTAGGCACGTCACTTACAGGGTACATGGGGTCGGGTGTATTCAACTACACTTTTGCATTTCTTGTGCAGATACCGGAGTTGATTTCGGCGGCGCATATCGAGACTGCTCGGATTTAGCTACTTTTGGAGACTTGAGGTATTGTTGCACGGCGTCTGCAGCGCTGAAGTCCCCTTCCATTCTATCTTTACTATTTATGTTGTTTCAAACAGTTGTATTTTGTTCATATTTTATCTGTAGCACTCTAGATGCTCATGTATTCATGACCCCAGATTCTGGGATATGTTTAGATTTTGTCACTTGAAACATTATTGTTCCATTTCAGGTTACTATAGTTTATTTTCATTAATTTTTTAAATTGAATCTTTAAAATCGAATAAATAACTTAGCTAACATTGGCTTGCCTAGCAAGTAAAATGTTAGGCACCATCATGGTCTCAAAGGTAGGATTCTGGGTCGTGACATTATCGCTTGGATTTGTTTTCGAAGGAATTATTTAACATTTTTGAGTTGCTTTTGGCTAGTTCCGAGCCGTTCGGAGGTTGATACGCGCAGGATGGCATTTCTGGAGTGTTGTTTGGCTTGCTCGGTATTTGTTTGGCTTGTTTGAGGTAAGTATCTTATCTAAACTTAGTTGAGGCACTAGTTTCCTGAGTTATTTGTGATAGCTATGTGCTATGGGTGTCACACATGTGCGGGACTGAGCCCATGTGCATGCACAGGGGTATTTATTCATGCTCGGGGTAGTGTTTCGGCTATGTTATGCCTTAAATTGATTGCTATGCTTCGTGTTGTGATATTCTCATACTTGTTCCCCTATTGTGAACTATTTGAGCCATATTTGAGTTTTATAAAGGCTAACCTCCTCATTGAACTTGATATTTGATACTTTCGTGATGAAATTGCCAGTTTGAGCCATGATAGTACAATTTGCACATGCATAGACTTGCATGTCATCTATAATAGTCCAGGAGCATGAAATCTGATATTCATTGATCATATACATGAATTCTTGAATATTCGTTTTTGTGTCATATGATTGGACTGGATGCCTGTGACCATGCGGGGCGGATTGTGTGGTTATGCTTGTGACAACGCCTGACGGATTGTCTTGTTATACCTGTGACCACGCTGGGCGGATTGTGTTGCTATGTATATGGCCACGCATTGTGATATTGAGCTTGTGACCATGCTAGGAGGATTGTAATTATTGGCACGTGAGTTGTCCCTACCGCACGTGAATTGTCCATGCGGATCCGGATACTGATATTATGACACGTGAGTTGTCTGTGCAGTATGTTGAATTGGACGTGCATCATGTGGATATGGATTCATCCCCCTAGGGCCACCCTCTCATGTGTCTTCTTGATGGTGTACACGCAGATTGTGAGAAACCGACGGGTTTCTGGTTGATGTGAGCTCTGGGAGAGCTGGTCACTGGTTTGGTCTGGTTACTGAGATTCTGATGTGAGTTTGAGAGCTGAGATGAGATTTCTATTTTGGATCGAGTTGTACGCTGCAATGGATTGATATTTGATTATTGCGTTCTTCTTTACTTGCAATATTACTTGGCTGTTTATCTTATTTATTTGCATATCTTCTCTATATGCTAGATTGTTGACTGAACAGAGTACGTTAAGGAAATATTGTGTCCAGCAAGGTGATCTTATCTGAAATTTCATGATTTTATCATATTACTATTCTGTACTTGTTGAAATTGATGAACTGTATAGGTGATTAGCGAGTATCATTTATAATTTTTTCCTTCTATTATCTCGCCAAGGTTAGTTATGATACTTATTGAGTACATAGGGTCGGTTATACTCATACTACACTTTTTCACCTTGCGTGCAGATGTTGGAGCTGATGATGTTGAGAATGGCGGGAGTTGGCATTGAAGATGTACCAGATTCCCGGCATAGCTATCACTTGTCCTTGGTAGCATAGATTTGAGTTCTGTTTATGTATATTTCAAACAGACGTTGTAAATATTTTCATACCAGCTTTGTAAATCTAAAGTCTTAGTTGGCTTATGACTTGTACTACCAGTCCTTGGGTTGTTGTATAGAGATTCAGTTATTTCGCATATTGACTCATATTATTTTCATTTGAATTGAGTTTATTGTTATTTGGCTTACCTAGCCGGTTGGTTTAGGTATCATCACGACTAGCTGGATTTTGGGTCGTGACAGTTTCTTTATGTATACATCTACACAGGCTTTTAGTAGGTGTCTTATCTTAGCCTCGTCACTACCTTGTTGGGGTCAGGCTCGACACTTACTGGGTACTTTGGTTCGGTTGTACACATACTACTTCTGCACTTCTTGTGCAGATTTTGACATTGGTACCAGTGGGATCTCGAGAGGTACTTAGCGGATACCAAACGATGATTCAAGGTAGAGCTGCATCTCATTTGCTGGTCTTAGAGTCACTTTCCTATTTCTTGTACTGTTTTCATTTTATTTCGAACAGTGTTGTATTTTATTTTAAACCTTGTATTTAGATGGATCTAGACGCTCATGTACTTGTGACACCAAATCTTTGGGTGGTTTACGTTATGTTATTGATTAGTTATCAGATATTTATTACTCTCTTTTTTTGTATTATCTGTTGTGTTGGTTTGCTTGGCATTCGATGTTAGGCATCATCACGAGCTGCGATTGGAATTTCGAATCGTAACACATTTATCCTCGATTTTGAAAAAAAAGGAAGAGGAAAAAGGCTTAAACTTTTTCCATATATTGAATAGACCTCGTAACCAACCCCACCCCTTCACCAAGAAAATTAAATGAAAAATTGGAAACAAATTGCAAGAGCTAGTCATAGTAAATGTGGTGTTTATGAAGCACATTCCATTTGCAACGCGAAATTGGAAGTATTAATTTAATTTGGTGAAATATAGATAAGCAACAGCTAGCAGTGCTTCTTCTGAGGGTCGATGATTAAATGTGGTGGAAATTCGATGCAGACATTGTTACGGAGTTAATTCAATTAATATATATATATATATATATATAAAATAAGCTACACTCAATGTGATCTTCGTTGGTTGGAGAGATAAGTTGATAATATCAATTATCCAATAGTTATCAGAAAAATAAATTATCCAATAGTTGTGTGTATCGCGCCCTTTTCCCGATACCTTCGAAGTTCTACATGTATGTACTTATGTATATACATTAACAAACCAATTCTTAGAGAGAATTTCAATATCTAAATCGGTGGAGGAATGCTTTAATATCGTCTTAAAATAGATCTGTTAATTAACCAGCATAAATAATGAACAATACATTTTTTGGTGGAAAGAAAAAAAAAAGAAACGGAAGCAATTCATCCATATATATCTTACATAAAGGAACGTCGAAGACAAAAATTAAGATGGGAACAGAAATATCTCTTTCATTTTCCCCTACGTTAATATTGACAAGACACCGAGTTGAAAAAAAAAAAAAAGCTTTTAAAATTTGTGGTCTAAAAAAATTATAAATATTTATATGGTTGTAAATTGATGCATTAAGGGTAAATAACAATTCTAAAGATAAATTGTTTCTATATAAGCAAAGGTAATTACTATGTAAGTAAAGGTACATTTTTTTGGAGTTGAGGCTGATCAAAAAGCAAAGAATGCCACGTAAATTAGAATGTAGGGATGGTCTGAATCACGAACCTTATGGGTCTCTTTAGCTTTAAAGCCAACCTTATTCGTTTTTAGATATCAGACAATTTTGGTTTTAAGCATAAAATTTAGTTCTGTAAATTGACTTGTATATTATATATATGGAACGACCCTTGACTACTTTCCATTAAGCATTAGGGATGAGAAATTTGCAACTGGTCGTTTTCTTTTTTCAATTGCTTAAACTATCACTTAGGATGTGTTTGGTTTGGAAGAAAATATGTTTAAGTCCAATTTTTATATTTGGTTGATCAAAATATTTTGATAAGCCATTTCTCTAGAAAAATAAGCTCCTAAAATATATAAAAGATTCCCATGAGTAGGAAAAACAAGTTTCATAAGTGGTATTTAATTGTCTCCTTTCCACCCCTTCATGCACAAGTCACACACTGATACTTGAACAGTAAATGGAGAATAAAATTTCGCGATCGAACCGCCCAAGAAAATAGAATGAGAGAGAAATAGGAGCTCTAAGTTTTGGACTCAAAAGCTAAAGTATTTGCAGTTTTAATAGATCTAATTCATTGGAAGATTGAAAAAACCAAGAAATATCTAAGTTCAAATCCTCAAGATGAATATTAGCATTAACATTGATACTAATGTCGAATCAAGCTACCAAAAATATTAGAAACTTTCTCTTTTTCCTTTTTTGGGGATAGAGGTGGGGACGGGCATAGAGGAGAGGAATTGAAGGGGCAATTGAAAGGGACAAATGAAGTTAACAACACTAAGAGATATAAATTGGACGCAGTAGCAATGATAACTAATATGTTGTCGACTTAGTAGTAATAGGGTAAAAGTTTATTTGCATCGGATGTTTAAACCACTGAAATGCATGCTATGCTATAAGTTTTCTTTCACCAAACTATGACTAATTATTAGATGCTTTCATCTTATTAAATCAATTAACTATCGCATAAATATCGTTATTTTTTTCAATGACAGACATAATTAGGAAAATCGAAGCTAGCTAACGCATTAGTTTACTTTCTTTTTCTCCTTCCTGTTTAGCAAACCAATAGTAGTATTACTTTAAACTCCTATATATGTAATAGTGTCATTGTTTGCTCTTTATCTTAACTGCTTGATTAAGACATATTGACGTATTATCTGTTCATGCTCTCATCCCAAATGATATATAAGTGATCATGAGCTGTTACCCAGAATAGCATTGTCATTTAAGGTACATAATTTTGAAGAAAATTAAGGTACATAAAAATGCTTCACTTTGAAGCCAGAATTTACAACTACATTACTGCTACTATTTTCTTTGTAAAACAAACTTGAGCTTATAATATCTTTTCATAAATTGATCTTTTAATAAGGACAAAATACTTAAGTTATTCCTGAACTATAGACCAAATTCCTGTTACACACTTTTTGCAAACAAAAATTACTTTACACATTCAATCTTTCCGGAGTGTAGTTAAGACACACCTTTTTTTTCTTGACCGGTTTACTAAATTAAGTGTAATGTCACGCACCAATAAGGCCGTGACACGTGTCATTAACTTAAAATAATTTAAAAATATATAAAAATACATATACCCTCATCTTCTTCAACCACATCTCTTCAATCTCCATCTACCCCTCCGGTGACCATCACAAAAATCAGAGCCACAAGTCAAACTAAAATTTGTCAGATCTAGCACTTTAGAAGTAACAGTGTGCGGCGATGATCATAAGACATAATGCACAGATAATGAGACCTTTAAAATACAGTACAAAGCCCAAAACAAATTTGAATTGAAGAAAAAGAATTAAAATTCAAATTTATTGACTAACCGGATAATTCGAAGCAGAGAAATAAAATCTCAATCAAGAGAAAGCAAAGCAAAAGTAGTCATAAATCTTCACGTGCTCTGCTATGAGATTAACACCAAAAAGTTCTAAATTTTCAATCTCCTTTTGCCTGAATATGGTGGCACCCAAATTAACGGAGCAGACAACGGTCCTTAGAAGCCTCCACTCGCTATATAATTTCTAATAGCAGTTCCGACAACATATTCGACCACAACGATGTTGCATCACCCCAATCCAATTGTCACGATCCAAAACTCAACCTGTCGTGATGGCGCCTATCATGGTACTAGGCAAGCCGACAACTCAGACATTACCAACACTTCCAAATTTAAAGTATACTAAAATAGGTTTAAATAATTAAAAATGTCATAACTCAATACAGAAGTTTTTCCAAAATCAGGGTATCACTGAGTACAAGAGCATCTATACAATATTAAGTCTGATACACTGTGTAAGAAAAACAGAAACCGAATAAGTAAACTGAGTGATAGGGGAGGAGAGTCAAGGTCTGCGGACGCCAGGGAAACTACCTCGATAATCTCCAAATGACTAATGGTAGGCTATAATAACGTATTTTAGTCGCTTGTTGCACTCTAATTTACTGCACTTTATTCATGTTTGAGATCTAATTTATAGTGTTTTGCACTTATTGTGTGTTTTATCCTTGTAGGAGTGATTCCAAGTGATTTAGATGTTATGGAGCTAATTCGAGTGTTTTGGAGCTTTGAAGTCATGAGTAAAGGCCCAACGGATTAAGTTGGGATCGTGTTCAAGGGTCGAGGACCAAGTTTGGATGTTAAAACGCACGAAAAATCCGTACTTTGAGAAAAGTCCACTGTCGCGGCAGGTGGGGCGGCGCGTGGCGCGCTGCGGCTGCCTATTTCTCTGCTGCCTGTCAGAACCAACTCTCTGGATTTTTTCACTAAAGCCCTTCATGGCCGGTCACCCCATGCGGCGTGCCTGTGCAATTTTTCAAGACTGAAAATCCAATTACGGCTAGGAAAAGGTGATTTCATCTCTGCCCGAATCTACTTGGTATAAATACATGAAAAAATATTATTTCCTGGATTTTTGACACATATTCGACCTAAGGAGGCTAAGGAGGAGTTGGAAGAACACGAGCACAAGGATTTCATTATTCCTTCCTCACTCAAGACCCGAGTTTGGATTGAATTTATGTTTTCCATTACTTTAATTTTATTTGTGATGAATTGCTCCATATCTATGGCGTAGTTCTCTTTAGGGTTTGATGGATTTGGTGTATTGATGATTGTTTATGGATTATAACTCTAGTTTTATGTATTGAAGCGTTTTTGGATGATTTAATTGTTGCATTTATATTCACTTGTTCATGTAATCGAGAGAGGCATAACTTGTGATATCTTTGCATTATCTTGTTGGTTGAGTTCATTAATTCTTCTTAGTAATCGAAAGAGGCTAGTTGAATTGTTGATTAAACCTAGTTAGGAGGATAATCGAGAGAGGTTCTCCTAAAGACCAATCCACTACGCATTCTTGCATATGTTCACGTGCTTAAATTGGTTCATCTCGTGAGGTTAAGACTTAATCGAGAAAGGAGTTTTTGCTGTACATTTGAACTAATAATTGAGTGAATTCGAGAGAATCGCTTGAACATTAGAAGTGAATTATCTAGAGTTAGATCCCAAACAATTATCCTGTACCTATCCTATAAACCCCTATTTCGTCCTACTGATAACTTCCTTGCTTACCTTTGTTGCACTTATCATTATTCAATAGCTTTAGATTCTTAGCTAATTTTAGTTAGAAATCAGATAAACCTCAATTGTTGATTCTCTTGAATAGCGATCAAGCTAGAAACTACGAGAATACCGCTTAAATCCAATCTATGTGGATACGATATTATACTATACTATATTTGATTAGCAAGCATAATTTAAGTGTGTGTTTCGAGCTCGTCAAATTTAGGCACCATTGCTGGGGATTGGCAATCAATAGTGTTCGAAATAGTTTGTAATGCTAATTTAGGAATTTTTTATTTTTATTTTTATTTTATTTTTCTCTTTTTACGGTTGGTGTTCTTTGACTGTGCGCAGGTTACAGGTTTAGATTGGTGCATGACTCGAGCTTCTGCTAAAGAAGTGCTAGCATACGAGCCAGAAATTGAAAAACAACTGCGACTATTGAGGAAGGAGAGAAATCTCACCGAGACATCAGAAAAGGTTGGGCAATCCTCAAAACTATGGCTGGAAACGATGATGATAATGTAGTTTTGGCTGCAAGAGAAGCAGCCAACAAAGAGAACAATCTGCACAGGATGATGAGGAAGTAGCTATTAGAGATGCGCTGATTATCTACGAAGAAGAGAGGGGTCGGATAATTGCTCAAATCAACCCTTGGGTGCAGACCAGTTTGGAAATATAGCTCCCGAGCCTGGGAGACCACTTGGAGATTATGCTAGATCAGTCTACAATCAAGGTTTATCAAGTGTTAGACCACCTCCAATTGCCGCAAACAATTTCGAGTTGAAGAAATGGTTGCTTCAAATCCTTCAGAATTGTTGTTTCTTTAAAGGGAAGCCAAACGAAGATCCAAAAACGCAACAATGATGTGTCACAAGATGCAGTGTACTTAAGGGAATTCCTTTCACACTTAATGATGATGCAAAATAGTGGCTCTGAAGCTTGCCCACGGGATCAACTAGAACTTGGGAGGAGATGACCAGAAAATTCTTGATAAATATTTCTCCTCAGCTAAAACGGGCAAGTTTAGAAGAGAAATCCACAACTTCTGCCAGAAAGATACAGAAACTATTTTTGAAGCATGGGTTTAAGGAGATTGTTTGAAAGTGTCAACATAGCGGAATTGAACTCTGGATGCAACTCCAGGACTTTTGGGATGGATTGACACCGGCCTTACGTAGAACATTGAGCAATGCAGTTGGAGGCCCGTCGATGAAGGAGACTCTAGAGGAGATAGTCACATTCTTGATGAGTTATTTGAAGATGCAAATCAGTTGCCCTCTGAGAGTGATGAAAAAATCGACTGGTGTTCACCAAGTTGATGCTAACACATCTATGTAGGTACAGCTTGATGCTATGGCTAAAGAAATGAGGAAGCTGACCTTAGCCTCGATACAAAGTGAGGCTCATGCAGCTTGTGATATATGTGGAAGAGGACTCCCTACTCATGAGTGTCAAGCCTCAATTGAGGAAGTAAATATTGTAGGGAACTACAACTTTAATGCAATGGGTTAGAGGCACCCCGATTTTTCATAGAGTTCGTATTGTGAATGCTTGCAATAAAATAACTTTAGACCGCAGGGACAAGGAGCTCCAGCATACCAAAATAAGCAGATGTAGCAATTTCAACCTCAACAGCCTGTTTAGCCTGCTTTAGAGGATCTATCAGGTTTTCATTATCAAGACAAAGAAGAGGCTGGACGCTCATGGAGCATCTATCAAAGAATTGGGCACTAGTTTCCGAAACCTAGAGAGACAAGTGGGACAGATTGCAACAATATTATCTTTAGAGGGTTCCAGGCACTCTCCCCACTGATACTGAAAAGAATCCCAAAGAAATAGTGAATGTTGTAACCTTGAGAAGTGGGCAAGTGTTGAAAGATCCCACCCCGATCCAAAAAGATGTGATACTTGAAAAAGAAAGTGGGGAGCAATTGAAGAGTAATATTGATAAAAAGAAGAAGGGCCAAATAAAAGCTGAGAAAAAGAAGAAGGGCCAGATAGAAGCTGAGAAAAAGAAGGGAAGATGAGGAGAGCAAGAATATGTCGGCGCTACCTTTCCCCCAAAAGCTATGTAAAGAAAAGCTGGACAATCAGTTTGAGAGATTTCTGGATGTGCTGAAACAGGTTCATGTAAATTTTTCATTCACAGAAGTTCTCTCACAAATGCCTACCTCTGCCAAATTGTTGAAGGAGATCCTGACGAAGAAGAGGAAAATCGAGAAGACCTCAGTGGTCAAGCTCGCAGAGTATTGCAGCGATATTGCAAAACAAACTCCCATAGAAGTGTGGTGATCCAGGGAGTTTTACTATACCTTGGCCTATAGGCTCTATTAATTTTGATAAATCTTTATATGATTCTGGTGCCTCAATTAATTTAATGCCTCTATCTATTTACAGGAAACTGGAGAAGGAGATTGGAGAGATAAGGTCGGTGCTAATATCTTTGCAGCTGGCATACCCAACGACTTTGATACCCGAGGGGATAGTGGAAGATGTGTTAGTTCGGATAGATAAGTTTGTATTTCTTGTGGATTTTATAGTGGTGAATATGGAGGAGAACCAAGAGATCTCCCTTATCCTAGGAAGACCATTCTTAGCAACGGGTAGAGCTATACTAGACATACACGAGAGGAAACTCATGCTTAGAGTGGGTGACGAGACGGTGACTTTTGATATGATTGTAGAAAAGGGGGGTGCAAAAAGAAAAACCAGTTGCGAGTGTTGAGTGGAACGTAAAGGGCTCAAAAGAGAAGGCTGCACTAAGTGAGAAAGATAAGTGTGGGGTGTACCCCAAGACGACTGAGAAGAATCTGTTTGCATGGATGTACGCATTAGTTCAAAGGAAAGGAATGGAGCCCGACTTTGACTCAGATCCCGACTAGATGTTCAGGGAAGTTTTCTTTATCTTATGCTTTTTAATTGTGTGTCATAGGGACATGCCAGAACTTAAAGTGTGGGGGTGAGGGATAATTGTATGTTGTATGCATATGTGTTAATTTTGTTTGTTGTAGTGGTTGGAAAATTAAGAAAAAACTGAAATTTTTTTAATTTTCCCGATGATGGATATCACTCGACAGGTTTCTTCAGGGTTTAAAGTTGAAAGAAAAAGACAAAAAGATTTTCTTTTGTTAGGTAGTGTACTAATTTTCTCTTGATTTTTCTTTGTGTCGCGGTTCTTTTCAAGGTTTTTGTTTGAACAGGGTGTACTTAGTTTTTTATTTTGTAGAGTAGTAGGAAACCTTATGCAGTGATTTGAATTGAAAGCAATATATCTTAAATTTATTATGCTTAAGAATAGTAAGTGCTTTAGTTGTGACGCTTAGGCTCAGTTTTTGACTCTTGTATAAGTACCTTAAATTGTATGATCTTAACTTTGCTTAACTTCTTTGACTAGAGTGTCTTGATGAGTCTGATCCCGAGTGAGTTATGTGCCATGTGTGTGTGAGGTTTTGTATCATTCTGTGCATTGCATTTGATGTCTAGAACTTGCCTCGTGTGTTTGCAAAGCGAAAATAGTAGTTTTATTCAGTCTTGGAAAGGATATAATCGTTCCTTTGTTGCGCCAGTTATATGCTTTTACCCACCTAATTGTTATGTATCGTAGTTAAATCCTTTGATCCTGTAATCCTGTTTCTTTGGCAACCACATTATAAGACTTACCCATTTGTTTGAATTGACTATCTATTTGAACTATTTACCTCTCGTGAGCACTTCAATTTTTTATGAACTTTGTAAAAGTTGAAGTGTGGGGTGTTGGTTTGGCCTTTGAGTGGAACTATTGAAATAGGAGAAAGGTGCATTGTTTTGAAAAAGTAAGAGCCACTTGAATTGAAAAAGAAAAGAAAAGAAATATTGTATTGTTGTGCAAATATTCTTTGATAGTGGTGACTATTGATGTAATTGTGCGTAAAGAAGTAGGGAGTTAATGTATATTAATTGTGAAGGTGGAGTTATGGTTTGACATAAGTGTGGGGTTTTGAATGGTTAATTGTCTATATTAAATTGCTTAGGGAGGTGTAGTCACTCTTATATCTAAATGTATCCTACCCGTCCAACGGCCTACATTATAACCAGTTAAAGTCCTACTTGATCCTTGACTGAATAAGCTCAATTAGTAGAGTAGTACGTTATGGGCAAGCCTATGGTACATCTTTTGTGGCATATGAATGTTGCTTCTGATATTGAGCAAATTCTTTCTATCTTGAGTTCCTATTTTTTCTTTAATTTTATTGTGTGTGGAACTACCCTCTATTATTGTGTGAGGGCACTTAATTCATGAAGGAAAGGTAATATCGTTGACCTCTGTGTTAGAGTAAGTGAGCGGGTTGTAATGCATAGTGCTTTTGAGTCAAATCTTGAGGCTAGGATGTTATGGTATTGTGCTTAATCTATTTTTAATATTTTTGGTGTGATGAGTTTTTAGAGTTGTTGAAAAAGGTCGTCTCTATGTGAAGTGTAGTATGATTGCTCGAGGACGAGCAATAGTTTAAGTGTGGGGTGTTGATAGTACGCTATAATTCGCATTTTAGCTGCATGTGCACTATAATTTACTGTACTTTATTTATGTTTGAGCTTTAATTGATAGTGTTTTGTACTTATTGTGTGTTTTATGCCTTGTAGGAGTGATCCCGAGTGATGTAGATCTTATGGAGCTAATTCGAGTGTTTTGGAGCTTTGAAGTTTGAGTAAAGGACCAAAGAGCCGGGACCCTTTTCGGGGATCGAGGACCAAGTCTGGACGTCAAAACGCACGAAAACTCCGTACTCTGAGAAAAGTCCACTACCGTAGCATATGGCTTGCCACCGCTGCCTATTTCTCTACTGCCTGTCAAAACCAACTCTCTAGATTTCCCCACTAATACTCCGCATGGCGCGTCGCCCTATGCGGCGCGCCTGTGCAATTTTTCCAGAGTGAAAATCCAATTTCGGCTAGGAAAAGGTAATTTCATCTGGGCCTGACCCTACTTGGAATAAATACATGGAAAAATATTATTTCCTAGATTTTTGACACATATTCGACCTAAGGAGGCTAAGGAGGGGTTGGAAGAACACGAACACAAGGATTTCATCATTCCTTCCTCACTCAAGACCCGAGTTTGGTTTGAATTTATGTTTTCCATAATTTAACATTATCTGTGATGAATTACTCCATATCTATTGAGTAGTTCTCCTTAGGATTTGATGGATTTGATATATTGATGATTGTTTGTAGATTATAACTCTAGTTTTATGTATTGAAGCATTTTTGGATGATTTAATTGTTGCATCTATATTCACTTGTTTATGTAATCGAGAGAGGCATAACTTGTGATATCTTTGCATTACCTTGTTGGTTGAGTTCATTAATTCCTCTTAGTAATCAAAAGAGGATAGATGAATTGTTGATTAAACCTAGTTAGGAGGATAATCGAGAGAGGTTCTCCTATAGACCAATCCACTATGCATTCTTGCATATGTTCACGTGCTTAAATTGGTTCATCTCATGAGGTTAAGACTTAATCGAAAGAGGAGTTTTTGCTGAATGTTTGAACTAATAATTGAGTAAATTCGAGAGATTCACTTGAACATTAGAAGTGAATTATCTAGAGTTAGATCCCAAACAATTATCTTGCACCTATCCTATCAACCCATATTTCCTCCCACTAATAACATCCTTGCTTACCTTTGTTGTAATTGCCATTTGCCAATAGCTTTTGATTCGTAGTTAATTTTAGTTAAAAATCATATAAACCCAATTGTTGATTCTCTTGAATAGAGATCAAGCTAGAAACTATGAGAATACTATTTAAATCTAATCCATGTGGATACGATATTATACTATAATATATTTGATAAGCGAGCATAATTTAAGTGTGTGTTTAGAGGTCGTCAATGACTGAAGCCTGTGAATCAGCAATCGCCGTGATCAAAAACACCTAGATTTGCACACAAAGTGCAAGGTGTAGCGTGAGTACAACCAACCCAGTGAGTAACAAATCTAACCTTTGGACTGAAAGTAATGACGGGCTTGAACCTTACAGCCCACATACGGAATTAACAGCACGAAAATTTACGAAAAATATGACAGTAATATCTCATAAATTCATAATCTACAGGTAACGGTACAAAAAATTAGGCATGCTTCCAAGTTTAACATTTAAACTCAGAACGGATAAAATATGCCAAGTCTAAATGATATGAAGAATATGACATCTCAATATCTACATGCCAATATGCATATTGTATGTGATGCAACAACAAACGCCTCGCGTAATCACACTCTCGGAGTTCTCAACCTGACTGTCTCAGTTCTCACTTATCACACTCAATCACTCAGCACTGTACGGGGCAGATCCAGCCAGGGCAAATCCAGCCCAAATGCAAATAAGTCCAAGGCAGATCTAGCCTAAATGCAAATAAATCCAGGGTAGATCCAGCCCAATGCAAATGAATCAATAGCAACAACACTCACTGTAAGTGTGCAGACTCCGGAGGGGCAGATCTTGCCCAAGCGCTACAATAAGCCAAATCCTAGCATGAATCAATAAAGTCTACTGTGGCGTGCAGCCCGATCCCATAAATGTCACTCAGCAATAGCCCTCGGCCACACTCAGTCATCAATCTCTCCAGTCTCTCGGGCTCACAGCACTCATGCTAAGCAGCCCAAATCAATGATACAAGATGTTATAATATACGGTAACAGAGACTGAGACATGATATGCGATGATGAATGTGACTGAGTACATAACAACAATTAAGCAAATACTCAACAGCAAAGATCGACCACTGTGAGTCTCAATAGTACCATCATATAGCCTAAACATGTTTTTAGCACGAATCACAGCTCAAGTGCTTTAACACGTAGAGTACAGTAATGATGTTCAGATAAGATAGCTACATAGTTCCATGTAATCGCCTAAATTACAATTATTATGGTTCACGTCCACACGCCCATCACCTAAGATACGTGTCACCTCAACACTAATCACATAACACGTAAATCGGGGTTTCATACCCTCAGAATCAAGTTTAGAAGTGTTACTTACCTCAAGCCGTGCAAAACACTACTCCAACAACCTTTTGCCTCGCGAATCGGCCTCCAAATGGCTCAAATATAGCGACAAACAATTCGATACAATCAACACGAGCTAAAGGAATCAATTCCATATAAAAATTCTAAGTTCTTAATCAAAAGTCAAACAGTCAACTCAAGTCAACTCAAAAAGCAACCCCTGGGCCCACATGTTGGAATCGGATGAAAGTTACAAAATTCGAACACCCATTCAACCACGAGTCCAACCATACAAAAATTACTCAAATCCGATACCAAATTCTCGCTCAAATCCCCAAAATTTGGCCTAAGAAGTTTCCTCCATTTTCCCCAATTTTTCAACCCAAATCACTAATTAAATGATGAAATCAAATATATAATCATAGATTTTAACCAAAACTAACTGACAATCACATATCCCAATCACTCCATTGAAAATCTCTCCAAGAATCGCCTCCAACCGAGCTCCCAAAATCAAATAATGCAAAATGACTCAAACTCTCATTTTTGAAATATTTAAGTTCTGCCCAGATGTCCCTTCCTCGCGATCGCGACACTCAAACTCCACTCGCTAGAACATACTCTACGCGATCGCATACAAAAACGCGAACGCGAAGCATAGGCTTCCAAGGCCTACACAATCGCAGATAGACCCACGCCTTCGCATAGAACAACGTGCATGACCAGCTCTTACCTCCTTTCCTCTTTGCGAACGCTGCTTAGCCCACGCGTTCATGATGCGCTAATTCCCCAGCTTATGTGATCGCATAGAAAAAGAACCTCAGCTACCCAAATTAGCCTATGCAATCATGGACCTCCCCACAAGATCACGTATAAGGAAACCAAACCTGAGCACCAACAATCTTCAACAGTCTTCCAAGTCAAAAATTTGATTCGTTAACCATCCGAAACCCACTTGAGGCCCTAGGGACCTCAACCAAATATACCAATAAGTCCTAAATCATGATAGAACTTAGATGAGGCCTCAAAAAACATCAAAAACACGAATCGCGCCTCAATTCAAGCCAAACAGAAACTAAGAAATACCAACTTTTACAATCGATGCCGAAACCTATCAAATCAAGTTCGATTGACCTCAAAATTTGCATAAAAGTTATAAATGACACAACGGACCTACTCCAAATCCCAGAACCCCAATCTAAGCCCGGTAACCACAAAGTCAACTCTTGGTCAAACTTCTATTTTTCCAAAGCTTCTAATTTTTCAACTTTTGCCATTTCGAGCCTAATTCAACTACGGACCTCCAAATCACTATCCAGACACACTCATAAGTTCGAAATCACCCAATGGAGCTATCAGAACCATCAAAACTCCGTTCCAGAGTCATTTAGACATAAGTCCACATCCGTTTAACCTTTTCAACTTAAGCTTCCAACCTTCAGACTAAGTGTCTCAACTCCTTCCGAAACATCCCAGGATTCGAAGCAGCTATCCCGGTAAGTCACATAACAATAATTAAGCATGAAATAAGCAGTAAATGGGGGAATGGGGCTACAACACTCAAAACAATCGTCTGGATCGTTACATCCTCCCCCTCTTAAACAAACGTTCGTCCTCGAACGGGTCTAGAAACATACCTGGAGTTTTAAATAGGCGTGGATATCTGTTCTGCATCTCCCACTCGGTCTCCCGAGTAGCCTCCTCAACTATCTATCCTCTCCACTGCACCTTCACTGAAGCTATGTCTTTTGGCCTCAACTTTCAAATCTGTCGATCCAAAATGGCCACCGGCTCCACATCATTAATCAAATAACCATCCAACTGAACCGTGCTGAAATCCAAAGCATGAGACGGATCGCCGACATACTTTTGGAGAATAGAAACATGAAATACCAGATGAACATTCGACATACTAGGTGGCAAGGTAAGCTTGTAAGCCACTCTCCTATCCTCTGAAGCACCTCGGACGGTCCAATATACCGAGGGCTCAACTTGCCCTTCTTCCCGAACCTCATAACACCCTTCATGGGTGAAACCTTGAGCAGTACCTTCTCCACCACCATGTCAGCAACATCACAAACCTTCCGATTGGCGTAACTCTTCTGTTTAGACTGCACCGTGCAAAGCCGGTCTTGAATCAATTTAACCTTGTCCAAAGCATCATGAACCAAGTCAATACCCAAAAGCCTAGCCTCTCCCGGCTCAAACCATCCAACTGGAGACCGACATCGTCTCCCATACAAAGCCTCATACGAAGCCATCTGAATGCTCGATTGGTAGCTGATGTTATAGGCAAACTCTGCAAGAGGCATAAACTGATCCCATGAACCCCCAAAATCTATGACACAAGCGTGTAACATATCCTCTAAATCTGCATCGTGCGCCTCGGATTGTCTGTCCTTCTAAGGGTGGAATATTGTACTCAACTCAACCTGGATGCCCAACTCTCGCTGCACTGCTCTCCAAAACTGTGATGTAAAGTGTGTGCCCCGATCTAAAATGATGGCCACCAGCACACCATGAAGGCGAACAATCTCGCGGATATACATCTCAGCCAACCGCTCCGAAGAATAAGTAGTCCCAACTGGAATGAAGTGCGCGGACTTGGTCAATTGATCCACAATCACCAAAATAACATCAAACTTCCTCGAAGTCCATGGGAGCCCAACTACAAAATCCATGGTGATACGCTCCCATTTCCACTTCGAAATTTCAAGCCTCTGAAGTAATCCGCCCGGTCTCTGATGCTTATACTTCACCTGCTAACAATTACCCCACTATATCCTACTTCATCCTCCTCCACCAATAATGCTGCCTCAAGTCCTGGTACATTTTCGCGGCACCCGGATGGATGGAATACCACAAACTATGGGCCTCCTCAACAATCAACTCACGTAGACCATCTACATTAGGCACATAAATCCAACCCTGCATTCTTAACACCCCATCATCCTCAATAGTAACATCCTTGGCATCACTGTGCTGAACCGTGTCCTTAAGGACAAGCAAATGGGGATCATCATACCGGCGCTCTATGATACGATCATATAAGGAAGACCGAGAAACCACACAAGCTAGAATCCAACTGGGCTACAAAATATCTAATCTCACGAACCCGGTTGGCCAAGGACTGAACATCAACTGCAAGTGGTCTCTCACCAACAGGAATAAATGCTAGCTACTCATACTCACCGCCTTTCTACTCAAGGCATCGACCGCCACATTGGCCATCTCGGAATGACATAGAATTGTAATATCATAGTCCTTTAGCAGCTCCAACCATCTCCGCTGCCTCAAATGTAGATTCTTTTGATTGAACAAGTGTTGGAGACTCCAATGATCCATAAACACCTCACAAGACACACAATAAAGACAATGCCTCCAAATCTTCAATGAATGAACTATGGCTGCTAACTCCAAATCGTGAACAGGGTACTTCTTCTCATAAGGCTTCAACTTACGCAAAGCATAAGCCATCACTCTACCCTCCTGCATCAAGACACACCCAATACCAATCTGAGAAGCATCACAATACACTATATAAGAGCCTGATGCTGAAGGCAAAACTAGAACTAGATCTGTGGTCAAGGCAGTCTTGAGCTTTTGGAAGCTCTCCTCACACTCATTCGATCACCTGAAAGGAGCACCCTTTTGGGTCAATTTGGTCAAAGGCGCTGCAATAGACGAGAAACCCTCCATGAAGCGACGATAATAATCGGCCAAGCCGAGAAAGCTCCGAATCTCAGTAGCTAAGGACGGTCTAGGCCAACTCTTAACCACCTCTATCTTCTTTGGATCCACCTTAATCCCCTCACTAGACACCACGTGCCCCAAGAACGCCACCCAACTAAGCCAAAATTCACACTTGGAGAAATTGGCATAAAACTTCTCCTCCCTCAGCCGATGTAGTACAATCCTCAAATACTAGGCATACTCCTCTTGACTACGTGAGTACACTAGGATATCATCAATGAATACTATGACAAACGAGTTAAAATATGACTGAAAGATATTGTTCATTAGATGCATGAATGTTGCTGGGGCATTAGTCAGACCAAAAGACATCACAAGGAACTCATAGTGACCATAACGAGTCTTGAATGTCGTATTTAGAATCTCCGAGTCCCGAATCTTCAACTGGTGATACCCAGACCTCAAATCAATCTTAGAGAACACCCTCACTCCCTGAAGCTGGTCAAACAAATCATCAATACGCGGCAAAGGATACTTATTCTTGATCGTAACTTTGTTCAACTGCATATAGTCGGTGCACATCAGCATAGCACCATCCTTCTTTTTCACAAACAAAACTGGTGCACCCCAAGGCGACAGACTAAGCCTAATAAACCCTTTATCAAGAAGTTCCTAAAGCTGCTCTTTCAATTCCTTCAAGTCAGCTGGTTCCATATGATACGGAGGAATAGAAATGGGCTGAGTGCCCTACACCAAGTCAATACCAAAGTCAATATCCCTATCGGGTGGGAAAGTCTCGCACCACCAGAACAGAATCAATAGTCGGGGTATCAGCACCAACATCCCTCACAAAGGCCAAATACGACAAATAGCCCTTCCCAACCATCCGTTAGGCCTTTAAGTAAGAAATTAACCTGCTGGGAACATAATCTAGAGAACCTCTCCACTCGATCCTTGGCAACCCCGGCATCGCCAACGTCACGGTCTTAGTGTGACAATCCAGAATAGCATGACATGGAGACAAACAATCCATATCCAAGATCACGTCGAAATCAACCATACAAAGCAATATAAGATCAACTCGAGTCTCCGATCCCATAATAGTCACTACACATGACCGATATATACGATCCATAATAATAGTATCGCCCACTAGCGTAAATACATGAACAGATGAAACTAAGGACTCACAGGGCATATCCAAATAACAAGCAAAATATGATAATACATACTAATAAGTGGAACCAGGGTCAAATAATACAGAAGCATCCCTGTGGCATACTGAGACAATAACTGTGATCATTGTGTCTGAAACAACAATATCTGGGCCTAGAGGAATAGCATGGAATCGATCCTGGCCGCCACCTGATCGACCTCCCCCTCTAGGGCGACCTGTAGCTACTCGAGCCCCACCCGATCTGGGTGGGTGGGTGGTGAAGTAACTGGTGCTGAAGTCGTGGCCTGACACCTCTGCTGCACTGGACCTCCCGTAAGGCGGGGACAAAACTTTTTCACATGACCCAACTCTCCACACTCAAAAAACCTGGTGCAGATGAACCCTGAACTGAAAGTGCACAAGATGAACTCTGAGCTGGGGGTGCACTAAGAGATGACTCGGTTGAGCACTGTACGATCCATGGCTAGCTGATGCACCCCGATGAACTGGACGAGCCATCTGAGCGGACTATAAGGACGACCCCTGCTGTGGTGGAACTAACCCCTAGAAGGAACACCGCTGAAACCACCCAATCCACGAGGCCTCTTGGCCTCCCTTTCCTCATGCTTCTGATTACGAACCATCTCTAGCCGTCGAGCAATATAAACCACCTCATCAAACGTAGCACCTGATACACTCTCTCGAGTCATAACAAAACACAACTGATAGTGGAGGCCATCAATGAACCTTCTAATCCTCTCCCTCTTAGTGGGAACCAACCAAACTGCGTGACGATCCAGCTTTAAAAACCTCATCTCGTCCTGGATCACATACATGTCCACCTGACGTAGCTGCTCGAACTGCCTGCCCAGTTCCTCCTTGCTCGTCTGTGGCACAAACTTCTCCAAGAAGAGAATGAAGAACTCATGCCATGAAAGTGGTGCTGCACCGACTGGCCTGCGCCTTCATAGGCCTCCCACCATCTGAAGGCACCCCTAGCAACCTGAAAAGTAGTAAATGAGACCCCACTGGTCTCCAGAATAACTGCCGTATGAAGAATCCGCTAGCACCTATCCAAGAAGTCCTGAGCATCCTCTCACTCAGCCCCACTAAATGATGGAGGCTGGAGTCTCCCAAATCTCTCTAGTCTCTTCTTCTCATCATCACTCATAATGGGACCCACCTAGGCCTGAGCAACTACAACCGGATGGGCTGGTAGTACCCCCAGTGTCTGAAGTCCCTGCATCACCTGCTCTGGAGTACGGGCGGTGGGAGTCTGATTACCTCCCCCGGCCTTAGAAGTAGCGGGCGTGGTCTGAACAGAAACCGCCTGAGCAAGGCTAGTACACACAGTCAATATCTGAGCCAAAGCCTCTTAAAGTCCTGGAATCACAATGGGTACAGCTGGTGCCTGAGCTGGCCCCACTGGCTCAACCACATCTAGAACCTGCTCCTGAGCTGGAGCGACTGGTGGATCTGCAGGTGCTGCTCTAGCTGCTGTACGAATTGCACCTCAGCCCCTACCGCGGTCCCAGCCTCTCGTGGCCCTATCCGTACCGATGTGCAAGACTCTACTAAACCTGCTTATGACTCGTGAGACCTATGTAATCTAGGCTCCGATACTAACTTGTCACGACCCAAAGTTCAACCTGTCGTGATGACGCCTATGATGGTACTAAGCAAGCCGACAACTCAGACATTACCAACACTTCCAAATTTAAAGTATACTAAAACGGGTTTAAATAAGTAAAAATGTCATAAAACGGGATAAAATGTCATAACTCAATACAGAAGTTTTCCCAAAACCAGGATGTCACTGAGTTCACGTGCATATATACAATACTAAGTCTGATACACTGTCTAAGAAAAACAGAAATTGAATAAGTAAACTGAGGGGTAGGGGAGGAGAGTCAAGGTCTGCGGACACTAGGACAGCTACCTCGATAATCTCCGAATGACTGAACTCTGCGAATCAGCAATTGCCGTGATCGAAAATACCTTGATCTGCACACGAAGTGCAGGGTGTAGCGTGAGTACAACTAACTCAGTAAGTAACAAATCTAACCTTTAGACTGAAAGTAGTGTCGGGCTCGAACCTTACAGCCCACATACGTAATTAAGTGCACGGAAATTTATGAAAAATATGACAGTAATATCTCAAAAAATTCATAATCTACAGGTAATGATACAAGAATTTAGGAATGCTTCCAAGTTTAACAATTAAACTCAGAATAGATAAAATATGCCAAGTCTGAATGATATGAGTAATATGACATCTCAATAACTACATGCCAATATGCATATCGTATGTGATGCAACACCAAACGCCTCGCGTACTCACACTCTCAGAGTACTCAACCTGACTGTCTCTATTCTTACTTATCACACTCAATCACTCAGCATTGTACGGGGCAGCCAGTCCAAATGAAAATAAGTCCAAGTCAGATCCAGCCTAAATGCAAATAAATCCAGGCAAGATCCAGCCAAATGCAAATGAATCAATAGCAACTACGCTCACTATGGGTGTGCAGACTCCGGAGGGGCTGATCCAGCCCAAGCGCTATAATAAGCCAAATCCTGGCATGAATCAATAAAGTCTGTTGCGGCGTGTAGCCCGATCCCATAAATGTCACTCACCAACAAGCCCTCGGCCTCACTCAGTCATCAATCTCTCCAGTCTCTCAGGTTCACAACACTCATGCTAAGCAGCCCAAATCAATGATACAAGATGTTACAATATACGGTAACAGAGACTGAGACATGATATGCAATGATGAATGTGACTGAGTACATAACAACAATTAAGCAAATAACTCAACAGCAAAGATCGACTACTGTGAGTCTCAATAGTACCATCATATAGCCTAAACATGTTTCTAGAACGAATCACATCTCAAGTGCTTTAACACGTAGAGTACAGTAATGATGTTCAGATAAGATAGCTACACAGTTCCATGTAATCACCTAAATCACAATTATTACGGTTCACGTCTACACGCCCATCACCTAAGATGCGTGTCACCTCAACACTAATCACATAACACGTAAATCGAGGTTTCATACCCTCAGAATCAAGTTTAGAAGTGTTACTTACCTCAAGCCGTGCAAAACACTACTCCAAGAACCCCTTGCCTCGAAAATCGGCATCCAAATGGCTCGAATATAGCTACAAACTGTGACGACCTGGCCAGTCGTCACGTGGGTTACCACTCCGTCTTCCCCATTTTCTGTCTCATTATATTTAGTTATCCATGTTTTATGTAATCAAGTTGAGTAACTTGCATTCGGAGTAAAATCAGTAAGAAATGAGACACTTAGTCTCTTTCAAGAAGGCTTAAGTTATAAAAGTCAACCGTATGTTGACTTATGAGTTAGAAGGATCGGATGTAAATTCCGATGATTCGGTTAGTTTCGGGGGAGGGTTTATGACTTAGGAGAGTGATCAGAATTTGTTTTGGAGGTCCCATGTAGAATTAGGCTTGAATTGGTGAAGTTAGAATTTTGGCGATTTCCGGTTGATAGGCGAGATTTTGATCCAAGGGTCGGAATGGAATTTCGAAAGTTGCTGTAGCTTCGAGATGTGATTTATGACTTGTGTGCAAAATTTCAGGTCATTCGGACGTGGTTTGGTCGAGTTTAGATCAAAAGAGCGAATTAGAAGATTTTGAGATCCTTCGCTTGAATCCGATGCGAATTTGATGTTATGATGTTGATTTGAATGTTCCGAAGGTTGGAACAAGTTTGAATAATGTTATGGGACATGTTGGCATGTTTGGTTGAAGTCCCGAGGGTCTCAAATGGATTTTGGATGGTTGATGGAGTTTAACTTTGGCGTTTCAAGAAGGCGTCGATGTCGTACCTTCAAGAAAAAGTGGTATCATATTATGCAAATGAACTCCAAATTCAGTTTTGTTTGAAGCATTAGATTTTTATCGAAATTTCGGAGCCATAGCAAAAAGAATCGTCCAATTCAGACATCGTATGAGGAAGTTATGCCTATTTTCGTGTCGGGGAAAAATTCTGCAGGCATGTCGAATCTGCGATCGCAGAATGGACCGCAGATTCGACATGCGAACCGCATTTTGGTCGCAGAATGAGGCAGAAACTTGGGGGAAAAATGCGACCAAAATGCGAACCGCAAAGGTGAAATGCGGTCTGCATTTTTGACAAACAGGATCGCATTTTTGACCTGAAGGGGGTGTTTTAACTCGATTTTTGACACTTTTTAAGTAGAACCCAATGCCTATCTTGTTTCGTTACCCACGAAGAAGAACACCTTCAACCACCATAGAATCACCATAAATCAACCTCAAATCCATATTTGAAGGAGATTTTCATGGAAAAATTCTTAAAGGAAGAGTTTGTGTCACCTTAAACATACTTGGGGCCATAGAACTCGGATTGAAGCGAATCTTGAAGCAAATATTGGGAAATTTTCAAGCGAAACATCGGGGTAAGTATTCCTAACTAAATTTTTGACGAATTACCTCAGTTCATCACCGTTTTTAGCAATTTTTTTGGTAATTTAAGTTGGAAAAATTGTGGGAAAACCCTAAAGCTTAGACTTGAGGGTTGGAGGTCGATCCGGTATCGGAATTCGACAAATTTTATATGGTTGAACTCGTATTGGTACCCTATTTTGTGGGTTTTGTACGAATACGAGAAGTGGGCCCCACTGGTAATTTTGAGTTAAATTACGGATTTTTATCCGGAAAATTTGTAAATTCATATGGAATTAATGTCTACTATGTGTATTGAGCATATTAAATTATTTGTGACTAGATTTGAAGCCTTCGGACGCAAAGTTTCAAGGCAAAGGTTTGTCGGAACCTTGAATTCAGTTGCAAAGCGAGGTAAGTGGTTGTTCTAACCTTAGCTTGAGGGATTAGAAATCATGTGCTAATTGTTAAATTGCTTTTCGTTGAGAACAACGTATAGGTATGGTGACGAGTACCTATACATTGGCGTCGAGCATGACCGTGGGTCATAGATATGTTGATAAGTGTTGTGCAATTATTGTTCTAATTGTTAAATATTATCTGTGATTGTTGTTGTAATATAAGTGGGAGCGGGTGGCACGCCTGCCACAAGATATCGTGAAATGAGAGCGGGTTGTACGCCTACCATATGAGTTTATCATTATAATTGTTCCTCGTGATTACAGGTTGATGTATCTTTTATTCGGCATAATTTAGATTGTTAGATGGACTAGTT
>MCJB01048235.1:111025-136102 GCA_002018475.1 Nicotiana obtusifolia | reverse complement strand
TCTCTTGAGGTGGGAAATAGGGTCCCCATGCCCATCATACTTTTTGAATTTCAGTGTTTTGAAACCCGCTGGTAGATGTACATGAGGGAACATACATAGGTCTGCATATGATACACTCTTTTGTCCGCTCAGACCCTGTATGTTTTTCAGGCTCTGCTCAAGACTCCTCATTTTCCTTGCCATTTCTTCTTGCTCGGGAGTCTTGGTGTTCATATCTTGCGCCGGGGCAAACTCATATCTAGGCATTTGGGTGTAAGCCGCTGCAGGAAACTGAGTCAATTCGACTGGTGATGGATGTGCTTGATATGCAAACGGCGACGGATTGAAGCTGGGCCGAGGCAAGGCGGGCTGTGTTGTGGCAGCACAGGGTGGCGCGGTGAATATGTTTGATGCCGGGTCGGCATTTGAAGTTTGAGGGTGTTCTTCTGAAGGCGTGCCCACAAAGTTGGCAGTTATAGTGGGGTATCCCAGTGGATAACTTATAGGGATATTAGTGGCCCTACCAGCTCTAGGAAAAAGCTCCGGAAATTCGGGAATGGCGCTTGGTGGCTCTTTTCCATTTGTCCATGCGTCCCACATCTCCATCATGCGGAGACGCAATAGTCTATTCTCCTCGGCAGCTGCCGATTCTGGGACCATTATGCCGGACATCGGATTCTCCTCCGAGAGAGGAATTGTTGGCATGGTCATTTCTGATGTCATCTCGACACTTCCCTTTGATCTCGTGAAGTACGGGTGATGCGCCAGACTACCACAAAACCAATCACCGACAAAACCTATACTCAAAAGCAAATCGATTAGTTTGAGACAAGTAACAGATAGGTAATCACATGTTGGGGTGTGATGCACCTAGGCAGTTAAATGTGTTTCTATATGGTTCACAACGATTGCATGTTTCATCCTGGCTTTTACTTGTATCTTTTCTTATGCTTTTTAATTTCCGCCTTTCTTTCCACTCTATTTTCGCCCCCACTTCACTCATTTTCTCTCTTTTTTTTTTTTTTTTTCCGAAAATACACAACTCTGAGTAGATATAAGGAAAAATAAATACATAAATAAATAAATGGAAACAAATGCTGTAAGCTTTCAATTTCATTAAATAAAGCAATTATATTACAGACTCGACTTTTGAAAAATAAACTACAATAGACTCAAAACAACTTCTGAAATAAGAAAGAAAAAGGAAAATACATATTGCAAAATTTTAAGAATACATTAAAGATTCATGTCCTGTGGCCCGTGGGACATCATTCGGTCTTTCCACGGGCCTTTGTGCGAGATCCCCTTGGAGCTGTTCTAGGTCATTCATTATCCGGCGGACATATGTCATCACTGCGGCAAAGAATGTAGTCTGGGTCATGTCTTCGCAGTCTTGGCACTTTGCAACAATATACTCAGCGATAGCTCGGACCCTCTCTCGAATAATTCCTTTCTCTTGCAGCAAACGCCCTATTTGCTAGTCTTGGGCCTTTAATACTTGAAGGTCACGACGGCTCTGATTCTGGACTTGTTGCAGATCCTGCTCCATCTGGGCCATTAAATCATAGCAGTGCTCCTGGTCTGCTTTGAAGTTTCGAGTTTGTTTTTCCGCTTCATTTTCCAGACCAGTCACCTTTTTTTTAGCTCAGCAATTGTCCCCTCGTACTTCTTTTTCATTTGTCGGACGAACTGTGCCCGCCCTTCAACATTTTCCGCCAACCGCTTTCCGAGTCTTTCCTGCTCTGCTTCAGACTTCTCCAGACCATCTTGATACTCTATCACTTTCTTCCTTAGACCACTAATAAGCTTTGCATCTGCCGGACTTCTTTCTTGATTCAAGGCAACCACTTTCATCTGTTGTATCTGAGCTTTGAGGGCTTCATTTTCCTGGATAAGTTCTTTCTTTTCTCCCTCGTCCGCTGCGGCTTGCACCCCTTTCTCAAACTGAAGATCACGGACCTGTTTTTCTAATTTGATTATAGTGGCCTTATACCTGTTTTCTTTGGCCAACCAGTCCCATTGGGCTTGGGACTCTTCGATAAATGCTTGGAGGTGGGGTCTCTTGGCTGGTCGTCTAGGCTCGACTTCCTTTTTATACCATGTAAGATACTCAGGGGAGACTTCGCCTCGAGACAGATCTCGAACACAGGTGTTTACAGGCAAGTACTGACATTCACTCCAGACCCGCCGAACCATATTCTCTGGGAACTGTCCATCGGCACAAATTTCTACTGTGTGACAGCTAAGATCCTCATCCTTTGGTACCGTTTGACATCTTCCCATCCGTCTTAGGAATCGGCACGGTGCGTAAGGTTGAATACTCCTGAGGCCCATTAGGAGGAAATACGGCCCAGTAGCCGACATATACAGAACTTCGTCAATTGTAGAACAACTGAGCACCCAATCTACTTGCTCCGCTGTGACATACTCGAGACGGGCTATCCATCCGTTGACCCCCTCAGGTACGCTAACATTCCCAACCTTGTCCTGGAATTCGGCTATGTAGCTTCTTCCTGCCGGTGCATATCTTATGTACTGAGGCCGTTCACATAAATGCTCAATTACCCAGGTTTGCAACAATAGATTGCACCCTTCAAAAAACTTTTCCCTAGCCCCACAGGCAGTGAGAGCTCGGAAAATATCAGATAAAATCATAGGGGCGAGGACACTCTTGGCCTGAGTCAGCAGTGTACTAACGACTCCAGCTATCCGGATGTCGATGTGTCCGTCCTTTCTGGGGAATACTATGAGACCCAGAAACACCACCATGAAAGCAAAACATCTATGCTCCTCCCACTTTGGTTGGTTTTCTCTACTACAAGTTTTGCTTTCTGGGTTGTTAAATCCCCTTACGTGACCATACCTCTGATAAATGAACTATAAGGACCGTTTGCCAAATTCAGGTTCTGGACCCCCCGACTTATTTTCATCATGTCCAGAAACTTGTGGGGGGTAACCGCCCTTGGGGCAACTAGGTATCCGTGCCTTAGCGGGGTTTCATTCCTCCCGATGTACCCAGTTATTTCTTCTAGAGTTGGTGTCAGTTCGAAATCCGAAGATGGAAAATGTTATGGGCCGGGTCCCAAAACGTAATCAGAGCCCTTATGATATCTCCCCGGGGCCTCATTGTCAATAATTCCGGAAGACCCCCTAAACACTGCCTGATTGTGCTTTGCGCTGTCTCAATCAAATCGTTCCACCACATCCTCAACTCCAACGGGATTTTGGTTACTATTTCCATTTTCAAATCGTGCTCGTTCTGCATATTTAGAGTGATTAAAAAAAATCAGTGAAAAAGGACAATTTTTGCACATGTTTAATTAAACGGCTATTGTTGCAAATACGGCCCTTCAGCACTTCAAATGAGAAGATTTTAGGGCTGTGTTTGCTAAATAGTCAAAATTGAAATAAGTGATCGGTTTTGCAAAACAGCCTTCCGGAGCCCTTTTGAAGGCGTTCGGCTATTTATGCAAAAGCGACGACCTAAGCCCTTTGATTTTTACTAGAAAAATACTCGAAGCAAGAAAAATATTTCTGGATTTTTATATATATATTTTTTAATTTTTTTTTCAACTTTTTTTTTAAATTTTTCTTCCTTTTTTTTTTTCAAATTATATATTAAAAAAACTTATTATATTTTTTTTTTTGCAATTTTAGAAGTGAAAGAAAAATATTTCTGAATTAATTAGAAATATATTTTTTGTTCCTTTCTAGAAAACAAAGTAATTTGGACATTGATTTCTTAGAAAGGTTTTTTTTTTTCCTAAAAAAATTCGGAAGCATTTCGCCTTATCTTGGACCCTAGTTTTTTGAAAATACGCAACGACCCTCAATTTGTACCTCGCCCTTCATCATTTTCTTTCTCGATTTTCCAATTTTATTCTAATGACCGGTCGACACACAAACCGAGATGAAGAATGCACAAATAGCACGTAAATTATGCATCAGGATGGTCTTTGATTTCGGGGTCACCTGTCCTAGACGGACCAACCCTTGTGTTGAATCCCCTAGGTCAAATGCACATGATGCAAATAAACGTTCCTACTAGGGATCCGGCATGAGGTCACGTTATTCTAAGCTGAAACCTGGGTCTTGTTCTAGACTGGTGAACCCGAGCGGACAACTCGAGTCGAGGAGGGGGCTACGTATAGGGCACCAAAAGGGCCACCCGGCTTTGTAACTTATCCGGCCTCTTTCTTATTCATGGTATGACACTAACAGAAAAGGGAGTCACGGCCAGCGTGCATCTCCTCGAAGATAAGAAGAGAAAGGTTCGGAACAATTTATAAACAATTAATATAATATTAAAGCGGTAAAAGTGGCATTTAGCACATTAGGCATAACAGGTAATAAAACTCAAATAAAAGCCAAAAATAACAATCATCTTAAGCTCGAATTCTTGAACCCTGAACTAGAGATTCTGGGTTCTGGGTTCAAGTTCCCCAGCAGAGTCGCCAGAGCTGTCACACCTCTTTTTGTACACTCCTCGGGAAGGAATATATAAAAGAGTTTTTCCAATTAAAGTGACATTATTCGCAATGGGATTATTTTTTTAATTTTAGAGTCGCCACTTGGAATATTTTAATTGGTGTTCCAAGTCACCATTTATTTGTTATCCCAAATCGAGGAAGTTTTCGACTTTCCTTTTGAAGTCTGCGAACCAGAAATTCTAAGTAAGGAATTCTGTTAACCCGAGGGAAGGTGTTAGGCACCCTCGGATTCCGTGGTTCTAGCACGGTCGCTCAATTGTTATAATCGGCTTATTATTTGATTTTCATACCTGTTATTAACCTATAGTGCATTTTACCTTACTTTACTTTTCCGCTTTTAAAGTTGATCAGGAATTGCAATGTCAATCAAAATATGCCACAAATCACGTCACATAAATGCACCCTTAATTTGTAACATCTTTTAATTAAACATCGGAATTTTGGATTTGGGTCACATAAATGCGCACCCGAATTTAGGAAATTAAATTGTTGGACTAACGTGCCTAAAGCAAATTACACGTTTTTAGTTTGCCGAGGGCTATAAAATTCGCTAAATAGCGCACCTCGATTTTTTCTAAGTGTTAATTAACGAGGGCCATATGTTGATAAATTAGTTTGGTATGGCGCACCTCGAATTGTTTCAAAAGTTTTTATTAATTAAAATCATAAAGGCACCCCCGAAGTTAGCATCGTCACTATGTCACGGGAGCCGTACCCATAGTCACGATGTAATTAATTGCGCTTAAAATCGAGCCATCAAAATTTATAGCGTTAAAGGCTTACTTATTCTAATATTACACTCAATTAATTAAGAGGGCCATTAGTGATCGCTATTAACTATATGGCACACCTCTAATACACTAAAGTAGCTTCTAACCCTAAGTACCGTTACTAGGAAATTAAGTCGAAAACTATGTTCAAATAGTCTCAGTGAATGAGTCGAACCCAATAATAATTATCCAATATGGGCTCATTTACAAAAATAACCATAAACTGTGCAAAATAAGCAGCTGGACTCTTTAAGGCTAAGAAAGAACGGAAAACGGCTTCATTCAATTCTTTAAAAAATGCATATACAGTCTATCATGTAACAAATCACAAACGCAATCGATAATCTTCAAAATACTAGCACAGTTCAGAATTCCCTCTAACAGAACCATTTCTATGGAAATCATCTTAAAATAGATTAATCTACACAACTCAATTATAAACACAGTGATCGAATTAATGAGTACAATTACATACCAAAATTATATTAACGGTACAACATACTTCGTAAAACTAGATAGTCATAGATTATATGCCAAGCATAGCCATTAACTTCACGACTACGAACATAGTCTGAGTTTTTGCATTTACAGCACCATTTCAACCTAGCCTAGCTTAGTAATATAGATCACAATCTCTTGAGACAGTACCCAAAATAGCCAATGCAACAGTATCACCAGCCTACTGAGATGGCTTAATTACATATGTGGCCTAATCAATTCATAGCCAAACGTGCATGCTGAATTTTGTACTAACAGTCATATTTACATACAGTACTGTTTACACTTCATCGGTTCTGAAAATGGTATCTCGCACTTTACAAATGCCGTAACCACTAAGCTAGTTGACCAAATTAGTACAGGTTCCTTAGGCAAAAATTGAATGCACTTAAATTAGTACAGAACTTTACCATTTCAATGGCCAAATCTTAATACAATGGACCCAAGCAGAACCACTATCAGCAACTATTGAACAGACTTCAAGCAATTTCAAATCAGCTAAGCCACATTACAACAGAACAAGCACTGAGCTGATCAAACGACAACAACGCAGGGGAACAGAAACAGATTTTGATAGAAACTGAGTCCGTATTCTGACAGACTTTCAGACTTAGAATCCCTCCCTTTCCCTCTGTTTAAACGACCTCTTATATGCTAAGATAGCACCTAAACAGACCTTAAGCATACAATGGACAGATTAATCGTGGCGCGAATTCTAAAACAGTGAAGTTACTCATCTGTTGACTATTTA
Source organism: Nicotiana obtusifolia (assembly GCA_002018475.1). Lineage (NCBI taxonomy): Eukaryota > Viridiplantae > Streptophyta > Magnoliopsida > Solanales > Solanaceae > Nicotiana > Nicotiana obtusifolia. Next base: position 129,614 of record MCJB01048235.1, on the reverse strand, counting down.
TAACACATTGTTTATCTTACACTTTTCAAAAGACATGTCGTAATCGTGGTTGAACAACTTAAGCAAAATCTTAAACAGGAACTTAGCGATATGACTTTAATGGCAATAGCAAAAAAAGCTAACAGATAATACAAACAGAAACCAAAATTTTAACTAAAACTGTAACGACTATTCAATCAACACAGGAACACACATAAACGAGCAAACAAAGCGACCTAATGCATGGCATTAAGGCACGATAGTACTCGTAATGGCTAAGAACACAAGCGGAAAATAACAGAATTGACATTTAATAAAGAAGATAAACAACACTTAATTGAACAAATGCACTTCATTCATAATTTGTAATCGCAAAATAGCGTGAAACATACCTAATTAACGCACGACACTAAGCAGCAGTCAACAACAGCAATCGAACAACCCAAGCTTCAGTGTTCTACCCTTTCTTTTCAGAACCTCTTCCTCCTCAAACGAACTCTCTGTTTTTTTTTTAGTTCCCTTTTTTAGACTTAGAATTCTGCTCTCAAATGACCCCTCTATTTTTTCACTTTCTTTTTCTTTCTAATTTTTCCACACTTAGCTCTTACTCAAACGACCTCTCCGTCTTACTGTTAAAATGACCTCTTTTTTTTTTTTTCTAATATCAGACCTCTCTCTGTCTTATATAGAAGGCCAAAACAGACTCCTCCCCCTCTATTTTTATTTTTTATTTTTCTGTTTTGAAGGAAAAGAAACAAATCCTTTTCAATGATCCTCCCGACTCCCACGATTCCTGACAGATTTCTTCACAAATCCCAACAGAAATCTGTTGGGATCTTTTCAAATTACCCTTCCCCCCTTTTAGTATCTTTTATTTCTAATTAAACCCCTCTAGTTATCCATAACCCCTTTTAAATAATAGCCACTTAATAACTTGGCCTTTTCCTAATTTACGGACTAGCCTATCAAAAAACGAAAAATGGCTATCTGTGTAAAACCCCAAAAAATCAGAAATTGAAACACAGTAAAAGAAAGGGGGTAGAAGATGAGCACTTAATAAGAAGAAAACGAATGAAAACTTGAAAAAGATGAAGAATACCTCGGATTAAAATGCTTTACCATTCGGATTTTAAGCTAAAATTGACTTTAAAAAGAACACACGTCTAAAGTCTATCTTTACTCAAATCGGCTTCAAAATTGTATTCGATTTTGGACCCCTTAAATGTAGATTTTTACCCAAATCAAGGGATTTTTAGAGGTTTTTGGTGGAACATGGGGTTGATTGAAGTGAGGGGAAGTGACGGGGGTGGTTTGGGGAACTATTTGGGTCGGTTTTGGCCGGAAATGGTGGTCGGAAAAGGGCCGACGACGGGGTCGAGGTTGGGGCGGCTAGGGTTTCTGAGGTAAGGGGTCGTTTGGATGAGGAAAACTGAAAAGGGGTGGGGTAATATTTGGAATGGTTTTATATGAGGTGGGGGTGAATTCCTGGCCGCTGATTTAGCTGAGATCAACGGCCCAGGATGGCCGTCTACTAAACGGCGTCGTTTTGACAAGAGGGAGTAAGGAACGTTTGGGCTGGCTGGTTTATTGGGCCAGTCCGGTTTAAGTTTTGATTTGGGCTGGCTTAATTCCAGCCCAGTCCGATTTTCCTTTTTAATTAATTTTCAATAATTTTGTTATTATTACTTTGATTTTAATTTTCTCTTTCTAATTTTAAAACCTAGAGGACTTACTAATTAAACTCCTAACTTATTTAAATGTAAGATTAAGCTAATTTAACTATTTATAACAATTAAAACAATGATAAATTTTATGAATTAAATATTGAAACTAAGAAGAGTAAAATAAACTATTTTTATGATTTTTCAATTTTAGAACAACTAATTGCCAATTCAATCCTAAAAATGTAAAACAAATCCTAAATGCCATGCATAATATTTTGAGTATTTTTCATGAATTAATTAGTTATTAATTGAGTAATTAAGCACCTAATAAGATCCTAAAATGATTAATAATCAATTAAAAATTATTTAATGATTTTTATAAAGGTATTTCGGGTACGGTAAAAATCACGTGCTCACAGGTAGAAATAGCTTGGATGAGGGTTTTATTTCATTTATCACATTTTGGGTTAGAGAGCTTGGTTTTGGGCGATTTTGGAGGAAAGTTTCACGATTTGAATCAGGGTAAGTATTTTTGACTCGGATTCGTTCATTATTCATGATTCCATTTTTGTTTTTATAGTTTAATTGGTGATTTGCATTGGCAAAATTGGAGATTTTTATAAAAACTCTTCAAAAAAATAAAGTGAGGATTTGATGGTCGATCTAAGGTCGGAATTAGATGATTGTGATATGGTTGGACTCATATCGGAATGAGTGTTCGGAATTTATGAGTTTGGTCGTGTTCAGAGGTGCGGACCAAGGGTTGACTTTTTGAGTTAACTTTTTTATTTTTTTTAAAGATCGAATCTTTATTATCCGAAATTGCTTTCTATGACTTTTATTTATGTTAATAAGTTATTTTTGCTATATTCTAGATGTCCGGAGTTGGATTTGCGCAGGAAGGGCTTGTTAGTGGATTGATTTAGCTTGTTTGAGGCAAGTGTCTTCTCTAACTTTGTGTGGAAGAACTACCCCTTAGGATTTAGATTGATTGCACTATTTGAACTATGTGGAAGACGTGTACATGAGGTGACGAGTGTGTACACGAGCTTCTTTGTGAAAATTGACCAGTTTAGACTCTTGGATTACTTATAAGAATTTAATTAAAGTTATTATTAATTGCTCTATCTTTCGTTGTCAAGTTTATTCTTACATGATTTAATTGAAGTTGTTATTACATGTTCTAGTTTCCATTGTTGAGGTTTCCTTATATGCATTTATTAGTAGTTTTTTGTTACATGCTATTCTTTCTATTGTTGAGTTATTCTCATGCATTTAGTGGTAGTTGCTATTTCATGCTATCTCTTTTATTGTTAAGCTTATGTTATGCATTCGAATTGGAAGATGCCATTTTATGGAAATACCTTCATTGTTGAGTTATTGAAGTTAGTTGTTAAAAGCTATTACACGGTTGTGGTTGAAATTATTGGTTATTGGGATACATTTCCTTGTTGAGTTATTTCACATTCATTTTGTTGTTATTGAGATTCTTGTGCACATTGTGGTTGAGCCGTGGGCTATGGGTTGTAGTAACATTGGTATTGTTGATTTTTGGCAATGCTGTGGCATATGGGCACGTGTGGTGCGAGTTGATTATTGTATAGTGAATATTGATTCGCATGCGGTGGTATAAGGATAGGGGTTAATAAGCATGCGGCGAGATAAGGTGGGATTTATATGCGTGTTGCTATTAAGGGAATTACTTGAAGCCATACGGTGAGATAAGGGGGCTAAAGCGCGTGTAGCTATTTCAAAAAAAAATATTTAAAAATAAATGCAAGGCTCACGCAACGATATAAGAAAGATTGTGATTATGACTTGTGAAATGTGAATATGAGGTATGGTATCAAGGTTGTGATTCTTATTATACATTCTATTTGAAAAGACTTGTTGATTTGAATGGTTATTATTCCTTCATTCGTTTTACTTGTATTTTGACTGTATTTGATCACTTGTTGTTCTTATCATGTGTCCATACTTTGTTTTCTCTTATTGCCTAAATTTCTGTTGTTAGTCTTATATCATCATTCTGTTTGTTGTCATTTATTTGTTTACTTTCCGTTATTAGATTACATTAATATTCTATTCAGGGTTTCTATATCAAGTAGGTGTCTTGACCTAGCCTCGTCATTACTCTACCGAGGTTAGACTTGATACTTATTGGGTACTGTTATGCGGTACTCATGCTAAGTTCTACACATTTTTGTGCAAATCCACATACTTCTGCTTGTGCCGGATGCCGGTGATTTAACCTAGATGTTCCAGAGACTTCAAGCTATACCTGCTTGACGCTCGCAGGCCTCAGAGTTACCTTCTGTTATTGCCTTTACTACTATTTATCTTTTTATCAAACAATGTTGTATCAGAGATTCTTACTATATTTCAGTAGAGCTTATGACTCAGTTCCATCGATTTTGGAATATGTATAACTATTGTTCCATTTGGATGTATGGTGTTAGTTAGGAATTTAATTTAATTAGTCGTTGTTTTTGTTTAATTCTCATTGTGTGTTAGGCTTACCTAGTCTTAGAGATTAGGTGCCATCACGACATCGTAAGGTGGGAATTTGGGGTCGTGACAAGTTGGTATCAGAGCTTTAGGTTCATACGTACTACGAGTCATAAGCAGGTTTAGTAGAATCTTGCGGATCGGTACAGAGATGTCGGTACTTATCTTCGAGAGGCCGCAAAACTATTAGGAAAAATTTCATTTCTTTAATTCCTTATCGTGCAGATTTGTTGATTTCGAAATTTGAGCCTTTGTCTTTCTATTTTTTCATAGATGGTGAGGACACACATTATTGGATGAGATAATCAGACACCCGCGTCCCCTGCTAGAGCTGTGAGAGGCGGGGGTCGAGGTAGAGGCCGAGGAGGGGCACGTGCTGCAGCTAGAGCATCTTCTTGAGCAGCGACTGAGGAGCCACTAGTAGCTCCGCTTGGGGGACAGGTAACCGAGGCGCCTGGTGTTACCCCTGGACTCTAGGAGACTTCAGCATATTTTCTGAGTATGTTCGGCACTTTAGCTCAGGCGGGATTGATCCCGGTCAGATATATCTCAGGCTGGGAGAGGAGCTCAGACTCCTGAGGCCAGTACCCTAGAGCAGCGGGTTCAGGTTGATCAGGTTTAGGGAGTTATGCCAGCATAACCCGTTATTCCGGTTCAGCCTGAGGTCAGGCCAGAGGCATCTGAGGAGGAGCAAAGGAGACTTGAAAGGTTCAAGAAGTATGACCCTCCTACTTACAGTGGCGCAATTACTGAGGATGCGTAGGGTTTTCTAGATAAGTGCTACCGTAATATGCACAACATGGGTATTGTGGAGGTGAGCGGAGTTGTCTTTACTACATTTCAGTTATCAGGAGCAACATATAGGTGGTGGTAGGCTTACGAGGAGGGTAGGACAGCCGATGCAGCACCACTCACTTGGGCTCAGCTTTTAGATATGTTTTTGAGGGAGTTTGTTCCCTAGACCCTTCAGGATGCATGGCGCACAGAGTTTGAGAAGCTGCGTCAGGGGACTATGCCAATGTCAAAGTATGCCATCAGATTCAACGAGTTCTCCCAACATGCACCTGTCTTGGTTTCTACACTTCGAGAGCGAGTCTACAGATTTATCGAGGGCTCAGTTATGGTCTTAGATTCAACATGGCTCGAGAATTGGAGGCGGATACACCATTTTAGTAGGTTGTAGAGATCGCTCGGAGGATGGAGCGTATATGGGGTCAGGAGAGGGTGGATAGGTAGGCCAAGAGGCCTCGAGATTCTGGAGGATATAGTGGTGCTCACGCTCCAGTTTCAGCTCGTCATGGCACATGTTATGTGAGTCGACCAGTTCATTCAGCACTTCTAGCTACTCGCAGTTCTCCGGCTATTCCAAGGTCTCAGGTCGCCCATTATGATAGCCACTTTGTAGTGCACCTCCTGCACGGGGTGCCTTCAGCGGTTAGTCTAGCCGACCAGGTCTGGTTCAGTTTCAGCTGCCACGCTCGCTGAGAGGTTGCGTCGAGTGTGGAGATACCGGGAAAATGGTGAGGGACTATCCTAGACTTAGTAGGGGTGCACCTCCACCGGCTACACAGGCTCCACAGATTTTACAGGGTCCATAAACTATGGTTGCTTCTCCAGTTGCCGCTCCACCTGCACCACTAGCTAGGGGTGGTGGTCAAGCGGGTAGGAGACGCCCTAGAGGGGGAGGCCAGGCTCGTTTCTATGCTTTTCCAGGTACGACGGAGGCAGTCGCATCAAATACTATCATTACAGGTATTATTTCGGTCTCTCATAGGGTTGCATCAGTCTTATTTGATCCGGGTTCCACTTATTCGTATGTGTCATCTTACTTTGCTCCATATTTGGATATATCTTGTGATTCTCTAAGTGCTCCTCTATATGTGTCCATGTCTGTGATAGATTCTATTATTGTAGCCGTGTTTACCGGTCGTGTTTGATCACTATCGGTGGTTATGAGACCAGAGTTGATCTTCTGCTACTCAGTATGGTGGATTTTGATGTGATATTGGGAATGGATTGGTTGTTGCCCTATCACGCTATTCTAGATTATCTGGCCAAGACCGTGATATTGGCTATGCCAGGGTTGCTGCAGTTGGTGTGGAGAGGTACATTGGATTATATTCCTAGCAGGGTTATTTCCTTTCTGAAGGCGTAGCGGATGGTTGAGAAGGGGTGCGAGGCATATCTAGACTTCTTGAGGAATGCCAGTGCTGATACTCCTACCGTTGAGTCAGTTACGACAATGAGAGATTTCCCAAATGTGTTTCCAGCAGACCTACCGGGCATTGCTGCCCGATAGGGATATAGATTTAGGTATTGACCTTGTGCCGACACTCAGCCCATTTCTATTCCACCATATCTTATGGCGCCAATGGAGTTGAAGGAATTAATGGAACAACTTCAGGAGTTGCTTGATAAGGGTTTTGTCACGACCCAATCGGAGGGCCGCGACATGGCACCGGACCCTGCTTGCAGAGCGCCGGCGTACCCCTCATATCTGCTATCTTACTTTCTTTGTTATCTATAAAGCCTGTCATACGCATGCAGTTTCGAACAACATCACAATGGGCTGAAACGTCATACCATGACATAAACGTACCTATATACATAGTGTGCCAACGGGGCTACAGTGCAAAACTATACAACGCAATACGTATGCCGACGAGGCAATACAACTGTACATGAGTCAACCCAACACTGATCTATACATACATTGACATTTGTCTATGAGCCTCTACAAGAACATGCATTAAGCAACCTATGTCGGAACAGGGCCGACATGCCCAAAATGCCTACTCAAAATGCATACCAAGGCTGTAGCAAGTCCAAAGGATGAATCTTGCTAATATCTGCTGAACCGGATAGCCTACTGCTGTGGGGGAGCTCTGTCTATCAGTCTATCAGGACCTGCAACACGATATGCAGCGTCCACAATAAAGGACGTCAGTACGGATAATGTACTGAGTATATAAGACAGGAAAACATAATATAAGAACAACAATAAGCATTAGAATAGAAACATATAACCTGCAGCAAGTGAATCGCCTCTGAGGGAAGCTAACCATGACATATTCGTAGTACTTATGTCTATACATGTAACCTTTATAACATTATCATAAACATGTTTATTATCCTTATCATCGTCTTATACTCACGCCTCTGTGGGCTTGCCATTTTCATATACATTGATTGTTACCGTATACGTTACATAGTCGTTATCTTATACCATTTTATACGCCTCTGTGGGCTCGTCATCAACATATGCCTCTGTGGGCTCATACCCGGCCTTCATGAGCTCGATCATAACGTATGCCTCGATGGGCTCATCATCATAATATGCCTCTGTGGGCTCATCATCATCATCGTATCACAACGTAGCTTACCCGGCCGTACTGGGTTCGGTCATAACATACCCGGCCTTCATTAGGCACGGTCATACGAATTAGGTTACACACACACACACACACATACAGACACACACACACACACACACACACACACACACACATATATATATATATATACACACTACATTGCATGCTCGTTTATATGTTCCAGGCCCTTTTTAGTGACGTACGATTACTATTCCTTTTTTCACGTGATTACTAATATCTCTTTAACATGAACCTTATAAGACTCAAGAAATACCTACAATATTGATTCCATAAGAACAAGAGCAATCCTTCTATAGAGGGAAACAATATAAGCAGCCCTAACTTCTAAGAGTAGAGTATTCTTTTGGGGATCGTTCATTGCATGGTAATCAATAGGAGTTGTGCAAAAGAAAGAACGGTATAGTCTTACATACCTGGTATATGTTGCATCAGTTCTCAAGCTACGCAATGGCTACGATTCCTTAGTCTACTATTAAGGAAAAATTCACCCATTACTCACTAAGCGTCATAATTATGATAAATCACAATCCTCTAGTTTTACATGGTGCCTCCCCACACCCCTTTCTCCTCTAATCCTTATCAAACGTATTTGTAACACATGCAACTCATTTACAACCCATAATAATCGTGACCCATTCCGTTTAGCAGTGTTTATCTTGAATTCTTGATTTCCGACCACCCTCCTATGGGTCTTTACAGGCATGCAACTACATATCATGAATGCCCAAGGGAAAATTACATGAAAGGGAGTAATAACTTACCTTGCATGTGAATTCCTAGCCTTTTCCTTCGATTCCTCAAATTCTAAGTCTTGCCCTCAATTTGGGTTTGTAGGAGGAGGAAACTCAGCTAGGGTTTCTCTTTAGTTCTTCAATTTCTTGATTCCTTCTTCAATTTAGGGCTTGGAAGAGGAAGAAATTGGTTGTGTTGGTGTGGGGCTTTGAGAGGGGTCGTTTGGGGGCCTTCTACTATGTTTATGTTCAGAAAAATGAAGAAGGAACGGGTTTGGGTCCCTTTTATAGGTCCGTCAATAAGTGGCACACGTGTCTGATATTTTTTAGGTTTGAGGTCGCATATCCGCCGCAGACAGGACATGCGGTTCTCATTCTGGCCGCAAATCTCAACCCAGAATTCTGTTGCATTATGCGACGCAGAAGTGCCAGATTTGCAGTTTGCATTTTCAACAATGTGACCGCATTGTGGTTGCATTTCTGACGTGGACAACAATGCGCCGCAGACAGGACATGCGGTCCGCATACTGGCCGCATTTTTGACACAATTTCAGCCCAGAAATCTGTTTCAGTGTGCGATCCTGGTGTTGGATATGCGGTCCGCATTTGTGCTTTGCGGTCGCATATCCCACTATGCGACACCTTTGCTCTTTTTCTTAACTTTTGAACTATTTTCCGGGTTCTTAGGCTCTTATGTGTGAACTATGTTACGGCGTATTTTAAGATACGATTTTATGGGTTGTAACACTCTCCCCCCCTTAGGAGCATTCGTCCCCGAATGTAGGGATCTACGGGAACTAGTGAATCCCAGCATTAAATGAAAGGTAATAATGAAGAGTATCTCAAGTTCCTATTTACCTCACACGGACGCTTCTTCTTTTAATGCATTCTGCATTTCTTCGGCATCATCATTATTTACATTGTGGAACAGGTATAGGTATTTAGATTCCATCTCTTCTTCTGCTTCCCATGTCACTTCCTCCATATTCCTGTTCCTCCATAACACTTTAACGGAAGCTACATCTTTTGTCCTTAGCTTGCGGATTTGTCGGTCCAATATGGCCACTGGTACCTCTTCATATGTTAGATCCTCTGCAATCTGTATGTCTTGGATGGGGACGACCCGAGAAGGATCTCCGATACATTTCCTCAACATGGCACATGGAATATCGGATGGATAAATTCCATTTCGGATGGTAGTTCTAACTCATAGGCAACATGTCCAATTCGTCGAAGGATTTTGTATGGACCGATGTACCTCGCGCTCAATTTACCTTTCTTTCCGAAGCGCATAACACCCTTCATTGGCGTGATTCTTAGGAAAACCCAATCATCAACTTCAAACTCTAGATCACGACGTCGGACGTTAGAGTAGGACTTTTGCCTGCTTTGTGCCGCCTTTAATCGTTCCTGTATCACCTTCACTTTCTCAATAGCTTGATGAATTAGATCTGGCCCATATAATTCAGTTTCACCAATTTCGAACTACCCAACTGGTGATCTACACCTTCTCCCATACAGTGCCTCATATGGGGCCATCTTAATGCCGGAATGGTAGCTGTTATTGTAGGCAAACTCTATAAGTGGAAGATGGTCATCCCAGCTACTCTTGAAATCCAAGACACATGCTCTTAGCATATCTTCCAGTGTCTGAATGGTTCATTCAGCCTGTCCGTCAGTTTGCGGATGAAAAGCTGTGCTGAGACTTACTTGTGTATCCAAACCATTCTGAAAAGACTTCCAAAAGTTAGCTGTGAATTGGGCCCCTCTGTCCGATATAATGGACATCGGCACCCCATGAATTCTAACAATTTCCTTGATGTACAGCTTTGCATAATCTCCGGCTGTGTAGGTGGTCTTAACTGGCAGAAAATGAGCACATTTGGTAAGTCGATCCACTATCAGCCAGATGGAGTCAAACTTACGACTGGAGCGAGGTAATCCGACAATGAAGTCCATGTTAATCACCTCCCATTTCCAGGTTGGAATCTCCATGTTCTGGAGCAGTCAACCCAGTTTCTGATGTTCTACCTTTACCTGTTGGCAATTGGGACACTGGGCTACAAATTCTGCAATGGACCTCTTCACGCCATCCCACCAATACTGCTCTCTGACATCACGGTACATCTTAGTTGAACCGGGGTGGATGGAATATCGGGATTGATGAATTTCCCTCATAATCTTCTCTCGCAATTCTGCTACATTAGGCACACATAATCGGCCTTGGCACCTCAGTGTTCCATCCCCTATAATCTCAAAAGCTGAGATTTGACCCTGTTGAATGCCCTCTTTCAATCGCAACAAGGTGGGATCTTCGTATTGCCGTGCTTTCACCTCGGCTACGAGAGATGATTATGATGTATTATGCACAACAACACCTCCATCCTCGGAGTCTAACAGTCTGACTCTCATGTTAGCTAGGTGATGAAGCTCTTCAGTTAAACTCCGCTTACCTGCTTCAACATGCACTAAACTTCCCATCGACTTACGACTGAGGGCATCTACCACAACATTGGCTTTGCCAAGATGATACAATATTTCGACGTCGTAGTCCTTCAATAATTCGAGCCAACGTCGTTGTCTCAAATTTAACTCTTTGTGACTGAAGATGTATTGTAGACTTTTATGGTCTGTGTAGATGTTGACATGGACACCATATAGATAGTGTCACCACGTCTACAAAGTATATACTATTGCAGCCAATTCCAAATCATAGGTTGGGTAGTTCTTTTCATGCTTCTTCAATTGTCTCGAAGCATAAGCAATTACCTTTCCATGCTGCATCAAGACACATCCCAAACCTATGCCGGAGGCATCCCAATATGCCACATAACCTTCAGTTCCATCGGGAAGAGCAAGAACTGGAGCGGATGTTAATCGATCCTTTAGTTCCTGAAAGCTCCGCTCACAAACATTAGACCATTGGAATTTGGTAGCTTTATGGGTCAGCTTAGTTAGTGGTGCAGATATAGAGGAAAATCCTTTTACAAATCGCCTATAATACCCTGCTAGTCCCAAGAAGCTACGGACTTCTGATGGCGTAGTAGGCCTTGGCCAATTCTTGACCGCGTCGATCTTTTGAGTATCGACACTAATACCTTCATCAGATATCAAATGGCCTAAGAATGCCACCGAGTTCAGCCAAAATTCACATTTGGCGAGCTTTGCATATAACCTGTGATCCCGAAGGGTCTGCAATACTATCCGCAAGTGACCCATATGTTCTGCCTCTGAACGGGAATACACCAGGATATCATCAATGAATACCACCACGAATACATCAAGATAAGGCCTGAATACAGTGTTTATGAGATCCATGAAAGCAGCCGGGGCATTTGTTAGCCCAAATGACATTACTAAGAACTCAAAATGCCCATATCTCGTTCGGAAGGCTGTTTTTGGAATATCTTTCTCCTTGACTCTCAATTGAAAATATCCTGAACGTAGGTCAATTTTAGAGAAATATTTGGCTCCCTGGAGTTGGTCAAACAGGTCATCAATTCTTGGAAGTGGATATTTGTTCTTTATGGTGACCTTATTCTGCTGACGATAATCGATACACATCCGTAACGATCCACCTTTCTTTCGTACGAACAAGACTGGCGCACCCCAAGGTGAAGTGCTAGGCCTAATGAAGCCTTTATCCAGCAAGTCCTTTAACTGTATTTTCAACTCTCGTAATTCTGCTGGGGCCATTCTATATGGAGGGATAGAAATTGGGTGAGTATCGGGCAACACATCGATGCCAAACTCAATCTACCTTTCAGGAGGAAGACCTGGGAGTTCATCTGGAAAGACATCCGAAAATTCAGTGACTACCGGAATTGATTGTAGAGTAGGCGACTTCGCCTCCGCGTCCATAACGCGAACAAGATGGTAGATATATCCTTTGGAGATCATCTTTCTTGCCTTAAGGTAGGAAATAAACCTACCTCTCGGCGTAGCAACGTTTCCCTTCCATTCAAGGACGGGTTTGCCAGGAAATTGAAATCTAACCATCTTCGTATGACAATCAGCACTAGCATAGCATGATGCCAACCAATCCATTCCCATTATCACGTCAAAATCAACTATTTCTAACTCAATTAAATCAGCCGAGGTTTGACGACTACAAATCGTCACAGTGCAACCTCTATATACTCTTCTAGCAATCACAGAATCTCCTATTGGAGTAGATATCACAAAGGGTTTGCTTATTGATTCAGGTACGATATCAAACTTATCAGCCACAAAGGGTGTAACATAAGATAACGTGGATCCGGGATCAATCAATGCATATACATCATGAGAAAGCACCGATAATATACCTGTGACAACATCTGGAGATGACTCAGGGTCTTGTCGACCTGCTAGGGCATATATTCGGTTTTGAACACCACTTGAGCCCGATATTTTACCGCTACCCCTGCCACGAACTGCTGGCTGCTGGGGACCCCGTGCTGGAGATCGAATTGATAGGGAAGAACCAGCCACAGATCCAGTTTGCTGAGCCATACCACCCATTCTGTAAGGACAGTCCCACTTCATGTGGCCAGGCTGTCCGCAAAAATAGCATACATCTGGACCTTGACGACATGGCCCATAGTGGGTCCTGCCGCACTGCTCACAACGAGGCATTGGGGATCTCATCTGACTAGTAGCCTTGTGATATGGCGAGCCTGATGCCTGCGAACTCCGAAACTGTCGAGGGGCACTAGATGCAGGTGGTGCCGAACTCCTCGAAGAATGGGGTCTTACACTACTTCTGGAGTCGCCAGAATACCCTGCAACTCTTGTCCTCTTATGCTGGCTCCTATCCTGCTCCCTGTCCGCCCTTTGTTGGCGTTTACGATCCTCTGTGGTCTGGGCATAGGCCTGTATACGGGAGATATCCATGCCCTCTATCAGGGCAGCTGTCGTGCATTCATTTATTAAGTGCGGTCCTAGTCCGTTCACGAACAAGTGAACCCTGTTGCTCATCTCGACCACCATGTGGGGAGCATACCTTGCCAGAGAGTCAAATTGCATACTGTACTCTCGTACATTCATATTACCTTGCTTAAGGTTCATAAATTTATCAGCCTTAGCTCGTCGTACCTCAACTGGCAAGTAATGGCGAAGGAATGCATCAAAGAATTCATTCCATACAGGTGGGGGAGCATTCGGACTCCTGGACCTTTCCCAGCTGTCATACCAGAAGACCGCTAAGTTCCGTAATCGATAGGAAGCCAGTTCTACTGCCTCTGTGTCGCTGGCATGCATAACCCGCAGTGTGCGATGTATTTGATCAATGAAATCCTGCGGGTCTTCCTTAGGATCAGACCCGGTAAACACTGGAGGATCCAAATTGATGAAGTCACGGACCCTCGTACTACCCGGTCTCTCAGTAGCACTGGTATTCTGCCTCGGAGCCTGAGAAGCTACTAGGCTAGTCAACAACTGTACCGCAGTCCTCAGGTCTTGGTCTGTAGCACCAGAAGAAGGGACTGGGGATGTTGGGCGGCTTCTAATATCTTCTGGGGGAGGAGGAGTAGATGAAGTCCGAAAAGGCGTCTCACTTTGGCCTTCTACAGCTTGGGGCACCTGACTGGTCCCCTCTCCGGCATTTGCATCGAGTCGTCTACTATTCGTTTGCTTCCCGGCCGAAGGCATCGCTGTAGGTAAGCAAGATGAATGTTAGAATGAGTGCTTACAACTCAGCTCTACGCACGATCTAGATTTAGAAAGAAAGTAACATTCCTAAATGTCAACTAGCCTTCTGATTATAGAATGTGGCGCGCTACACACCCATAATCAAGACTCTACTAGACACGGCTCATAGACAATCCCTAGGACACGACCTTGCTCTGATACCAATTCTGTCACGACCCAACCGGAGGGCCGCGACATGGCATCGGACCCTGCTTGTAGAGCGCCATCGTACCCCTCATATCTGCTATCTTACTTTCTTTGTTATCTATAAAGCCTGTCATACGCATGCAGTTTCGAACAACATCACAATGGGCTGAAACGTCATACCATGACATAAACGTACCTATATACATAGTGTGCCAACGGGGCTACAGTGCAAAACTATACAACGCAATACATATGCCGACGAGGCAATACAACTGTACATGAGTCAACCCAACACTGGTCTATACATACATTGACATTTGTCTATGAGCCTCTACAAGAACATACATTAAGCAACCTATGTTGGAACAGGGCCCCGACATGCCCAAAATGCCTACTCAAAATGCATACCAAGGCTGTAGCAAGTCCGAAGGATGAATCTTGCTAATATCTGTTGAACCGGATAGCCTACTGCTGTAGGGGAGCTCTGTTTATCAGTCTATCAGGACCTGCAGCACGATATGCAGCATCCATAATAAAGGACGTTAGTACGGATAATGTACTGACTATATAAGACAGGAAAACATAATATAAGAACAACAATGAGCAATAGAATAGAAACATATAACCTGCAGCAAGTGAATCGCCTCTGAGGGCAGCTAACCATGACATATTCGTAGTACTTATGTCTATACATGTAACCTTTATAACATTATCATAAACATTTTTATTATCCTTATCATCGTCTTATACTCACGCCTCTGTGGGCTTGCCATTTTCATATACATTGATTGTTATCGTATACGTTGCATAGTCGTTACCTTATACCATTACATACGGCTCTGTGGGCTCGTCATCAACATATGCCTCTGTGGGCTCATACCCGGCCTCATTGAGCTCGGTCATAACGTATGCCTCTGTGGGCTCATCATCATAATATGCCTCTGTGGGCTCATCATCATAATAGGCCTCTGTGGGCTCATCATCATCATCGTATCACAGCGTAGCTTATCCGGCCGTACTGGGCTCGGTCATAACATACCCAGCCTTCATTAGGCACGATCATACGAATTAGATTACACACACACACACACACACACACACATATATATACTACATTGCATGCTCGTTTATATGTTCCAGGCCCTTTTCTGTGACGTACGATTATTATTCCCTTTTTCACGTGATTACTAATATCTCTTTAACATGAACCTTATAAGACTCAAAAAATACCTACAATATTTATTCCATAAGAACAAGAGCAATCCTTCCATAGAGGGAAACAATATAAGCAGCCCTAACTTCTAAGAGTAGAGTATTCTTTTGGGGCTCGTTCATTGCATGGTAATCAATAGGAGTCGTGCAAAAGAAAGAACGATATAGTCTTACATACCTGGTATATGCTGCACCAGTTCTCAAGCTACGCAATGGCTACGATTTCTTAGTCTACAATTAAGGAACAATTCACCCATTACTCACTAAGCGTCATAATTATGATAAATCACAATCCCCTAGTTTTGCATGGTGCCTCGCCACACCCCTTTATCCTATAATCCTTATCAAACGTATTTGTAAGAGATGCAACTCATTTACAACCCATAATAATCGTGACCCATTCCGTTTAGCAGTGTTTATCTTGAATTCTTAATTTCCTACCACCCTCCTATGGGTCTTTATAGGCATGCAACTACATATCATGAATGCCCGAGGGAAAATTACATGAAAAGGAGTAATAACTTACCTTGCATGTGAATTCCTAGCCTTTTCCTTCGATTCCTCAAATTCTAAGTCTTGCCCTCAATTTGGGTTTGTAGGAGGAGGAAACTCAGCTAGGGTTTCTCTTTAGTTCTTCAATTTCTTGATTCCTTCTTCAATTTAGGGCTTGGAAGAGGAAGAAATTGGCTGTGTTGGTGTGGGGCTTTGAGAGGGGTCGTTTGGGGGCCTTCTACTATGTTTAAGTTTATAAAAATGAAGAAGGAACGGGTTTGGGTCCCTTTTATAGGTCCGTCAATAAGTGGCACACGTGTCTGACATTTTTCAGGTTTGAGGTCGCATATCCGCCGCAGACAGGACATGCGGTTCGCATTCTGGCCACAAATCTCAACCCAGAATTCTGTTGCATTATGCGACGCAGAAGTGCCAGATTTGCGGTTCGCATTTTCAACAATGCGACCGCATTGTGGTCGCATTTCTGATGTGGATTCAGCCGAGAACTCTGTTCCATTTTGCGATGGAAAATGTCACATTTGCGATCTACATTTGCATTATGCGGTCCGCATACTGGCCGCATTTGACACAATTTCAGCCCAGAAACCTATTTCAGTTTGCGATCCTGGTGTTGGATATGCGGTCCGCATTTGTGCTTTGCGGTCGCATATCCCACTGTGCGACACCTTTGCTCTTTTTCTTAACTTTTGAACTATTTTCCGAGTTCTTAAGCTCTTATGTGTGAACTATCTTATGGCGTATTTTAACTGTCGCGACCCAACCTCGGGGGCCCGCGACCGGGCACCGAACCCTGCTTGCAGAGTACCGGTGAACCCTGTACATGACTACCCTTACTATTCGTAAGGTGCATATACTTGCCAACACGGCAATAACGACATTATGCCTGTCGACTATAATGACATTACCTGTCGCAACAATATACCATAATATAAACATACATTCACCACAACATAACCCACTGGGCTATATACAAAACCATACACACAATACATATGGTACCAACTAGGCGACGTAATTACGCATAGCCCATCTCCTGTTTATACATACTGACAATTTGTCTAATGAGCCTCTATGGAATGTATACAAAAATACTTAGTCGGAACAGGACCCCGACATGCCCAAAAACATCTATACATCAAAACATACCCAAGTATAGCAGGTCCGGAAGATGAACCTTGCTATGTCTGCTGAACCGATAGCCTACTGTGGTGGAGGAACTCCGTCTGTCAATCTATTTGGACCTGCAGCATGATATGCAGCGTCCACAAACAAAGGACGTCAGTACGGAAAAAGTACTGAGTATGTAAGACAGGAATACAACTGAAAACAGTAACATAAGCAACATAATAGAAGCATTCAGCTCATAACAATGGAAATTTACCTCTGAGGGCAGCATACCTTACATATTCATTATAAAACTTATTTCCATCATTTCAGAGATTTAAGACATAATTCATTCTTCCAAGCCTGTTACTTTCATACGGGTTCATTGTATCCAATGCATTAAGTATTCATTTCTTTAGTTTACACCTGCTTTACTGTGAGTTTCTTACTTTAAGAAAATCATGCAAATACATTCATCATATATTCAATCCCTTTATACAATCATCGCACATACGTCCTCATAGGACCATAATCAATAAATATGCCTCCATGGGCTCATAATCATAATCATCGTTACCATTATCGTTATCACTATAGTCATAACCTCGCCTTTGCGAGTTTTATAAAAGCATATGCCTCCTTGGGCTTGTACTTATTAATACCATTATTACTATTATCACATACCCGACTAATCGGTGTTTATACATCATCATTGCCCGGCCAATTCATTATGGCTCGGTGTGTCGTCATTGCCCGGCCAATTCATTATGGCTCGGTGTGTCGTCATTGCGCCGGCCAATTCATTATGGCTTGGTGTATCGTCATTAGCCCGGCTAATTCATTATGGCTCGGTGTATCGTCATTGCCTGGCCAATTCATTATGGCTCGGTGTGTCGTCATTGCCCGGCCAATTCATTATGGCTCGGTGTATAACTACCCGTCCAGCTATTGCTTGGTCCGGTGTACGTTCTCTATATGTTCTCATATATAAGTTGCACCTTAAGTGCCAAACAAACACTGCGTATGCAGTTCATTCAATCATTTCTTCCTTAGATGTGATCATACACATTCAATCATACATAAACACTCATAAACACAATCATTTCTTCCTTAGATGTGATCATACACATTCAATCATATATAAACACTCATAAACATTCAATCACTTAAGGCTTAAGCTCTTTCTTGTTATTCTCATTACTTCTTTTCTCAAGTCAATCACATTCGATCATTTATTCATATATATACACGTATTTATATATATGTATATATACATTCAATCCATAACAATTCATTCGTGACTTACGTTCTCTCTTATCGTTCGAACATAGCATTTAATTCTCACATCAATTGTGCTTATCAAACAACACACTTGCAACCAAACGTTGACATATAGAATCTCCTATAATAGGAGGGAATCAATGTAAGCTTCCTTAGCTTCTAAGAATAGAGTATACTTTTGGGGCTTCTATGAGACATTGTATAGAACAAGAATCGTGTAAAAGAAAGAACGTTATAGTCTTACATACCTGGTGCGTATATACTTAGCTCCCGCTTCCAAGCTTATGGAAGAGCATTCAATCCTTTAATCTACAATTAGGAACACCCCAATTGTTACTTCATAGATACCACTATTCTTATTCTTAATTCCTGAAGTTCATGAGAT
>MCJB01048235.1:63873-110825 GCA_002018475.1 Nicotiana obtusifolia | reverse complement strand
TCTTTCTTGATTCTTCAATCCTTAAGTTCCCCTTTGATTTTGGGTTTGCAAGAGAAGAACTCCAGTTAGGCTTCCTTCTTGCTCCTTCAATTTTATGTTTTCTTCCTTCAATTCTTTGTTTGGATGGAAGGAAATTAATTAGGGCTTGTGGGTTCTTTGAGAGGTGTTCTTAGAGAGCTTCAGATGTGTTTGGGTCTTATAAAATGAGTAATGAACGAGTTTGAGTGCCTTTTATAGGTCAGGGAGTCAAAAGCCTAATTTCAGCACAATGTGGATTTCGCGACGCTTTAGGGGCATTTCGCGGTTCGCGTTTTGCATTTCGCGGACCGCTTTTTGGTCGCGAAATGCGACCTTGTGTTCTGCTTCAGTTCGCGATGGGAGGGGTCATTTTCGCGGTTCGCTTTTTCATTTCGCGAACCGCGTTTCAGTCGCGTTTCTCGCCTGGGCTTACGGTCCGTGTTCGCGATGGCCTTGTTGATTTCGCGAACCGCTTTTCCCATTTCGCGGTTCGCTTTCCTTCACTTGCCGTCGCTTTTTCGACAAGAAGCCAACCCAGGCTTCTGCCTCACTTCGCGACTGATTCGCGATCCGCATGTGCATTTCACGAATCGCGAATTGGACATACACACTTACCACATTACGACATAATCACATAGGTGAATTTACGGGGCATCACATTAACGTACGATTTTACGGGTTGTAACAGGTTTCTTCCAGAGGAGTGTCTTGCCTTGGGGTGCTCTGGTTCTATTTGTGAAGAAGAAAGACAATATTATGAGGATGTGTATTGATTACAGGCAGCTGAGCAAAGTTATAGTCAAGAACAAGTACCTACTACCGCGTATTGATGATCTGTTCGACTAGCTTCAAGATGCTCGGGTATTCTCGAAGATTGATTTGAGATCAGGGTACCATCAGTTAAAGATTCGGGATTCAGATATTCCGAAGACTGCTTTCAGGACTCGGTATAGTCACTATGAGTTTTTGCTGATTTTATTTGGGCTGTCCAACGCCCCATCAGCATTTATGCACTTGATGAACAGTGTATTCCAGCCATATTTTGATTCTCGTCATCGTGTTCATTGAAGAAATATTGGTGTATTCTCGCAGCCAGGAGGATCATGAGCAGCACTTAAGGATCGTGCTCCAAACCTTGAGGGAGAAGAAGTTATATGCAAAATTCTCCAAATGTGAGTTCTGGCTTGATTCGGTAGTGTTTTTGGGTCATGTGGTGTCTAGTGAGGGGATTAAGATGGATTCAAAGGTGGAGGCAGTTCAGAGTTGGCCTAGACCGTCTTCTGCTACTGAGATTCGGAGTTTTCTTGGCTTGCCCGAGTATTATTGCCATTTCATGGAGAGGGTTTCATCCATCACAGCTCCTTTGACTAGATCGAGTCAGAAGGGTGCTCCATTTAGGTGGTCCGACGATTATGAGGAGAGCTTTCAGAAGCTCAAGACTGCCTTGACCACAACTCCAGTCTTGGTTTTACCTTCAGCATCGGGTTCATATATAGTTTTTTGGGATGCTTCGTGGATTGGCATTGAGTGTGTATTGATGTTGGAGGGTGGAGTAATTGCTTATTCTTCGCGTCAGTTGAATCCCCATGAGAAGAACTACCATGTTCATGATTTAGAGTTGGCAGCCATTGTCCACGCATTGAAGATTTGGAGGCACTATCTCTACAATGTGCCTTTGAGGTATTTACAGATCAGCGGATTCTACAACACTTGTTTAAGCAAAAGGATCTGAACTTGAGGCAGCGGAGGTGGTTAGAGCTACTAAAAGATTATGATATCACCATTTTTTACCATCCCAGGAAGGCTAATGTGGTGGCCGATGCCTTGAGTAGAAAGTTTGAGAGTATGGGTAGCCTTGCATATATTCTAGTAGGAGAGAAACAATTAGCATTGGATGTTCAGGCTTTGGCCAATTGGTTCATGAGGTTAGATGTTTCGGAGCCTAGCCGGGTTCTTGCTTGCGTGGTTTCTCAGTTTTCTTTGTATGAGCGCATCAAGGCGTGTTGGTATGATGATCCCCAATTGCTTGTACTTAAGGACATGGTGCAGCACAGTGATGTCGAGGAGGTTTCTATTGGAAATGATAGGGTGTTATTGATGCAGGGCCGAATCTGTGTGCCAATATGGATGGGTTGCATGAGTTGATTCTTGAGAAGACCTAGAGTTCGCTATATTTCATTCATCCGAGCGCCGCTAAGTTCTATCAGGATTTGAGGCAGCACGACTGGTGGAGAAGAATGCAGAAAGACATAGTGGAATACATGGCTCGGTGTTTGAACTACCAGCAGGTGAAGTACAAGAGACCTGGTGGTTTGCTTCAGAGACTTGATATTTCAAAGTGGAAGTGGTAGCGTATCACAGTGGTTTTCGTGGTTGGACTCCGACGGACCTTGAAGAAATTTGATGCGGTATGGGTTATTGTGGATAGATTCACCATGTATACACACTTCATTTTGATTGTGACTACATACTCTTCAAAGAAGTTGGCTCAGCTCTATATCTGTGAGATTGTTCATCTTTATGGTGTGGCGGTGTCTATTATCTCCGATCGAGGCACGCAGTTCACATTGTATTTCTGAAGAGCTATGCAGCGTGAGTTAGGCACACGGGTCGAGCTGAGAATAACATTTCATCCCCCAGACAGACAAGCATTCTGAGCACACCATTCATATTTTAGAGGATTTACTATATGCCCATGTTATGGATTTTGGGGGTTCATAGGATCAATTCCTACAGCTTGCAGAGTTCTCCTACAACAATAACTACCAATCTAGTATTCATATGGCTGCTTGTGAGGCCTTATATGGGAGGTGGTGTTGTTCTTCAATTGGCTGGTTTGAGCGGGGGGAGGCTAGGTTGTTGGGCACTGATTTGGTTCGGAATGCCTTGGAGAAAGTCAGGTTGATTCTGGATCGGCTTCGAACAGCACAGTCTAGAAAGAAGAGTTATATCGATCGGGGGGCTTGTGATACAACATTTATGGTGAGAGAGAGGGTTTTGCTTAGAGTTTCACCCGTGAAAGGTGTGATGAGATTGGGGAAGAAGCGCAAGTTGAGACATAGGAATATTGGTCCTTTTGGGGATCATTGAGAGAGTTGGTGAGGTGACCTACAAAATTGCTTTGCCACCCAGCTTACCGGAAGTTCACCCATTTTCTATGTTTTCATGTTTCAGAAGTATTATGGTGATCTATCATATGCATTAGATTTTAGCTCTGCCAAATAGGACAAGAATTTGACTTATGTTGAGGAGCCGATGGCTATCTTGGACAGGCAGGTCTGGAAGTTGAGGTCAAAGAATATTGCTTCAGTGAAGGTCAGGGGAGGATTCAACCGGTCGAGAAGGTGACTTGGGAGACCGAGCATGATATGCGTAGTCATTATCCTCACCTTTTCGACAATTCAGGTATGTCTCTATACTCGTTCGAGGACGAACATTTGTTAAAGAGGGGGAGAATGTAATGAATCGGCCAATCATTTTGAGTATTGCAGCACCTATTACCCTATTTGATGTTTTGCATATGTTTATTTGTGGTTACTCAACTTGTCGGGGTGATTGGTTTGGTTTCGGGTGAGTTTTGGATTGATTTGGCACACTTAGCCCCTTGGTTGAAGGCCTTAGTTGTAAGAGTTGACCAGAGTTTGACTTGTGTGTAGAAGACTCCGGAATGGAGTTTTGATGGTTCTAGCAATTTCATATGATGATTTTGGACTTAGGAGTATGTCTGGATGTTGATTTGGAGGTCCGTAGGTTGATTTATTGCTTTTTGGTGAAAGTTTGAAAGTTGAAGGTTTGGAAGGTTAATAGGTTTGACTGAGGGTTGAAATTATTAATATCGGGCTTGGATTGTGATTCCAAAAGTTGGTATAGATTGTTGGCCATTTAGGACTTTCATAAAAAATTTGAGGTCATTCAGAGTTGTTTAGGCTTGCGCGGTGCAAGTTTTGAATTTGGAAATGTTCATTAGTTCATTAGGCTTGAATTGAGGTGCGATTTGTAGTTTTGATGTTGTTTGTTGTGATTTAAGGCCTTGATTAGGTTCATGTTATGTTTTGGGACTTGATGGTATTCTTGGACAGGGTCCCAGGGGCCTCGGGAGTATTCCGGATTGATTTTGGCTTGTTTGGAGAGTTAGTGGAATTGCTAATCTGCTGAGGTCTGGTGCTTTCGCATCTGCGATGTTTGGGCCTCAAGTGCGACGCTGCAAAAGCGGCCAATTGGCTGCATATGCGAATTTGGGCCAGGGGAGCTAGGTCTGTAGGTGCGGACAAGGACGCGCAGGTGCATAACCACAGAACCGAAAATACTCCGCAGAAGCGAATTTGGGCTGGCTGGCGAGGGACGTCATATGCGATGCATTGTCCGTAGAAGCGGAAGTGCAGGTGCGCATTTTTTGTCCGCAGAAGGGGATTTCCTAGTCATGAGTGGAGGCCGCATCTGCAATGCTTTTTCCACAGATGCGAGTGTTTGTCCGCATAAGCGGAATTCACAGCTTGGACGAGGGTTTTATTTCATTTATCACATTTGAGTTAGAGAGCTCGATTTTGGGAGATTTTGGAGGAGATTTGGATCGGGTAAGTGTTTTTAACTCGGATTTGTCCATTATTCATGATTCCATATTTATTTTTATCATTTAATTGGTGATTTTCATTGGAGAAATTCGCAATTTTTGTAAAAACTTATCAAAAACATAAAGTGAGGATTTGAAGGTCAATTTGCGTTCAAATTGGATGATATTGGTATGGTTGGACTCGTGTCGGAATGGGTGTTAGGAATTTGTGAGTTTGGTCGGGTTCGGAGGCACGGGCTTGGAGTTGTCTTTTTTAGTTGAATTTTTTATTTCCATTAAAGATCGAATCTTTATTATTCGGAATTGCTTTCTATGGTTTTTATTTATGTTATTAAGTTATTTTGCCTAGATTCGAGCCGCTCGGAGTTGGATTTGCGCAGGAAGGGTTTGTTAGTGCATTGATTTAGCTTGTTTGAGGTAAGTGTCTTGTCTAACTTTGTGTGGGGGAACTACCCCTTAGGATTTGGGTTGATGGTACTATTTGAACTATGTGGAAGACGTGTATATGAGGTGACGAGCGCATACACGGGCTTATATGTGAAATTGACTGGTTTAGACTCTTGGGGTTACTTATAAGCATTTAATTGAAGTTGTTATTCATTGTCCTATCTTTCATTGTCAAGTTTATTCTTACATGCTTTAATTGAAGTTGTTGTTACATGTTCTAGTTTCCATTGTTGATGTTTTACTTATATGCATTCATTACTAGTTGTTGTTACATGCTATTCTTTCCATTGTTGAGTTATTCTCATGCGTTTAGTCGTAGTTTCTATTTCATGCTATCTATTTTATTGTTAAGCTTATGTTATGCATTAGAATTGGAAGATGCCATTTTATGAAAATACCTTCATTGTTGAGTTATTGAAGTTATAGTTGTTGAAAGCTATTAATACAATTGTGGTTGAAATTGTTGGTTATTGCGATACCTTTCCTTGTTGAGTTATTTCTTGTTCATTTTGTTTTTATTGAGATTCTTGTATATATTGTGGTTGAGCCGTGGGCTATATGTTGTAGTAACACTAGTATTGTTGATTTTTGACAATGTTGTGGCATATGGGCATGTGTGGTGCCCGTTGATCATAGTATTGTGAATATTGATGCGCATGCAGCGATATAAGGGTAGGGGTTGATGTGCATGCGGCGAGATAAGGTAGGGTTTATACGCGTGTTGCTAGTAATGGAATTACTTGAAGCCACGTGATGAGATAAGAGGGATATAGTGCGTGTAGCTATTTGGAAAAAATATTTTAAAAATAAATGCAAGGCTCAAGCGGCGATATAAGAAATATTGTGATTATGACTTGTGAAATGTGAATTTGAGGTGTGGTATCTCGGTTATGATTCTTGTTGTACATTCTATGTGAAAAGATTTATTGATTTGAACAGTTATTATCTTTTCTTCATTCATTTTACTTGTATTTTGACTATATTTGATCACTTGTTGTTCTTATCATATGTTCATACTTTGTTGTCCTTTATTGCATAAATTTCCGTTGTTGGTCTTATACCATTTATTTTTTTACTTTCTGTTATTAGATTACATTAATATTCTGTTCAGGTTTTCTATGTCTAGTAGGTGTCTTGACCTTGCCTCCTCACTATTCTACTGAGGTTAGGGTTAATACTAACTGTGAACCGTTATGGTGTCCTCATGCTATGTCTCTACACATTTTTGTGCTAATCCAGGTACTTCTGCTTGTGCCGGACGCTAGTGATTTGACCTAGATATTTCGGAGACTTCAAGGTATACCTGCTTGATGCTCGCAGGCCTCGGAGTCACCTTCTGTTATTGCCTTTACTATTGTTTATCTTCTTCTCAAACAATGTTGTATAAGAGATTGTTTGTATATTTCAGTAGAGCTTATGACTCAGTACCACCGATTTTGGAATATGTATGACTATTGTTCCATTTTGGTTTTATGGTGTTAGTTAGAAGTTTAATTTAATATCTTAGTCGTAGTTTCTATCATAATTTCATTGTGTGTTAGGCTTACCTAGTCTTAGAGACTAGGTGCCATCACGACATCCTAAGGTGGGAATTTGGGTCGTGATAGACAACCCGATAGATCGTTTTGAGTACTTTGCTTCCTTTTCCATGTTCCCAAACTTCTTATACTTCGAATTAATGATTTACGACTTGTTTCGTAGTCCGATTCGTTTTTCAGAAAGATTATATGTGAAATTTTAAAGAAAATTTGATTTTGACCTTAAATGTGGCCAGAGTTGATCACTGTCAACGTTTTTTGACAAACGACCTTGGATGGATATTTTGACAATTTCTTTCGGTTCGTATGATGTTTTTTAACTTGTACGCATGTTTGGTTGAGGTCCCCGGTGATCCGAGGCCATTTTGGTGCATTATGTGAAAAGTAGAAAAAATGAGTTTTGATGATCGATTCTTGATATTTGAAATTATTTTAATGATTTGAGATAGCGAGCCAGTTTGTATATTGTTATTACACTTGTGTGAATGTTCGGATTGGAGCCCAAGGGGCTCGGATGTGTTTTGGAATGTTTTTGGACTGCTAATAAACTTCTGGTGCTGGGAAGCTGCAAGTCTCGCATTTGCGAAGACTGTTAGCAAAAGCGATCCTCGCATTTGGGATGTCAGAGTTGCATTTGCAAAGAGGAGCTAGGGGCTGGGTTTTCGCTTTTGCGAAGAGTACGTCGCATTTGCGACTAGGAGGGCATCGCATTTGCGACTCAAGGCTGGGCTAGAGTCCTTCGCAAATGCGAAGGTAGAATCACTTTTGTGAAAGGTGGGCACTTCCCAAATGTAATGTTTCAGTCGAATTGGTGACATCTGAGGCACTAAGACACTGATCGCATTTGCGATCAGTGGTTTGCATTTGCGAACAAGAGTTCGCAATTGCGATATCTGCAGCTAGGTAAAATGTTGGGATTTCGGGACTTAGCTCATTTACATTATTTTTAACCCTAGATTCCATAGAGGGATTTTTGGAGAGCAATTTCTTCCCAACTTTATTGGTTAGTAATTTTAACTTGTTTTCAATCAATTTTAATTACTTTTTTGTGAATTTCAAAGTAGAATTTGGGGGCTTTGGGTAGATATTAGGAATTTTGTAAAATTAAGATTTAGGCCTCGAATTGATGTCGGATTTCAAAACAAATCAAAAATCTGTACTGGAGGGTGAATAGATAATCAGGATTTGGTTTTAAATTTGGATATTGATTACGTGGGCTTGGATTAACTTTTTGTTGACCTTTCCAACTATGTTAAAGATTGAACTTTTATTGTACGAGGGTGGTTTCTATAGCTTGTATTGACTAGATTGAACAATATTCGACCAGATTCGATTGGTTTGGAGGATTGTACTAAAGAAAAAGCCGTATTTGATTGTTGACTTTATTCCGGAAAGAGGTAAGTGTCGTAGTTAACCTTGACTTGAGAGAATTAGGACTTGTTTGGTCTATTTGCTATGTGATTTATATGTGGGGATATGCAAGGTGACGAGTGTATATGCGTTGTCATGGGTTCAAGCATGCAGGGTGGACTACTTTGTTACATTTCGCATTTTCGTACGTTAAAGTTTCGTCGTAAGTTGATCAATGTACGCTCGTGAATAGATTAATTTTGAGGATATAGGTAATTATGTTATTTATAACGGGTGATAAGTAAGTGTCGTGAAGGTTAGAGGGTAAACAAATCGAAGAAAATGAGTTTCGTTGAAGTTTGACAATTTGGGATAAAATACGGTCCAAGCTATAATACCCCGTACTTATGAACTAGTGCCATACAATGTACCACATGACCATGATAGTAAGGTGTATAAAGTATATTAAAGGTGATTAGTATTTTAAGTAATTTGAGATAATTCCTTTATGTTGGTAATGGGTTAATTATTGATTTTAGTGGGAAGTTAACTAATTAATTAGAAATTGGTGGATAAGCTTAATGGAGATACCTCCCAATGTGGCAGCAAGTTGGATTGTTAATCAAGCCTAATAGTGACTAGGTAAATTAGGTAGCTAGGTGGCATATTTTGGGGATTCTTTGGCAAAGTAATCACATAAAGTGGGGCCCACACCCACTATGATGAAGACAATTAAAGTGAGATATATATATTTGCTAGTGACGGATGGAAAGTCTAGAAAAGAATTCATATGAACCCTTATAATGCTACAGCAGTGTGAGATACAATTCTAAGGGAGCACGGTACAATCTTTCTCAAGAATATCATACGGAGTTTTCCCTACTTCGATTCGCCGTTACGTGTTTTTTGCAAAAGATGTGGGTTAGAGGGATTGTCAAGGGAATCAGCTCAGGTATGTTAAAGTTTTCCCTTCTTTCCTTTTGGCATGATCCATACGATACAAATAAAACGAGCAAACGCACAATTTTCATAAATGCCACTATTCTTAAAAGTACTAGGGGTTGCTACGTTCTTGATTCCCCATGTGTCCTATTATTCTATTGTCTGTTCATGGGTCTCAGAAAATACGTAAGTTGATAAATTTATTTCGTGATATTAATCAAAGGCATAATGATTTTATGACATTCCGAGAGATCTTATTGACTTACTTCTCATTGCATTCATTATACATGTACATTGCCCCATGACCAGATGGTGTTATATATATATATGGGGTATGAGGAAAGGTTACGACGTTATATACGCAGCACCACTTGATCAGTTGGTATACGTTGATGATTTTGCCCACTGAGGCCGAGATGATATGATGGGATGCCCTCAGAAGCTTGATGATAAGTGCGCATATACCTATGCATGATACGAGATTCATACGCACATGCATGACATTATAAATATTTCAGGGTTCACAAAGTTATTTAGACTTACAGGTGGATTCTTTTACTCCAGATTTTTTGTATGTCTTCTATGTACTGATTTTCATGCTTTAATACTCGATATATTATTCGTACTGACGCCCCTATTTCCTAGGGCTTGCGTTTCATGCCCGCGGGTGCAGGTAGACAGGCTGATGGTCCCCCTTCTAGGATCCTTGTTCAGCGAGAGTTGGTGTGCTCCATTTGATCTGGTGCTTTTAGGGTTTTGGTACGATATGTTTGTATACATATATGGGTAGGACGGGGCGCAGTCTCGTCATTTATACAATTGTATACTCTATTAGAGATCTGTAGACAGTCATGTATACTTGGATAGTATGTGGCCTAGTCAGCTCGCCCTACCGTATGCCGTATATATATATATGTACATATGTCTTTTGGGCACGTTTTCTCGCGTATGTTATTCACATAATTCAGTAGTTTACTGCCATGCGTTATGCATGTCCTATACTTATTTCATGTTTTATCTTAGACGTATGCTTAGGGGTGTTCGACAGGTAGGCTCGGGCACTTGTCATGGCCCATCGGTTTGGGCGTGAGAAAAGTGGTATTAGAGCAGTTCTGTCCTAGAGTTGTCTATAGACTGTGTCTAGTAGAGTCTTGTTTATGAGTGTGTTGTGTACCATATTTATAAACAAGAGGCTACAGGACATATAGGATGTTATCCTCCCTTCTTATCTTAGATCGTGCGATATAAGAATTCATGTTCCTAACAACGTGTTACGTAGCGATGCCTAAGAAGGCTATAGCCGCCCAGAAGGGCAAGTCTGTGGCTGATGAGCCTACTAGTCAGGCGCCACGAGTTACTAGGGCTCGGGGAGAGTCTCATAGTGAGATTCCGTCTCAGATTTCACCATACCCCGCCCTCTCCAGAGGAGTTCCGAGGGGCACCAGCTCTAGCGCCTGCCCCTATACACCTAGCTCCTCAGCTAGAGGCACTGGGTCAAGAGAGAAAGATGCTATTCAGATATTGACTCGATTAGTAGCCGCACAATCTCGGCATCCGGAGGTAGGTATTGGTCATGCAGACAGGGTCATTAGTGCAAGGGTTCGTGATTTCATTAATTTGGACTTTCCGGTATTCACCGGAGTAGATCCAAACGAGGACCCTCAGGTATTTATCGGTAGGATGCAGAGGGCTTTGAGGGTAATGAAGGCCACTGCGACTGAGTCAGTTGAGTTAGCTTCCTATAGACTTCAGGATGTTGCAGTTAATTGGTATGAGTTTTGGGAGTTGTCCGGAGGTGAGGATGCCCCTCCTGCTGTATGGCAGGAGTTTACATAGGCTTTTCTTCGTCATTATCTGCCACGAGAGCTTAGACGGGCCAGAGTTGATAGGTTCTTGACCCTTCGGCAGGGTAATGTGAGTGTTCGGGGGTACAACCTTCAGTTTGATTGTTTGGCTAGGTATGCTCCCTCTATTGTAGCTAAGATGGAGGATCGGGTTCACCGGTTCGTGATAGGGTTGGAGTCGCACCTGCTTAACGATTGTATGTCGGTCTCATTTCAGCCAGGCATGGATATTTCTCGTATTCAGGCATATGCGCAGGGTGTAGAAGAGCATAAGTAGAAGCAGAAGGCCGATCGTGAGCATGATAGGGGCCAGAGTAAGAGAGCGAGATCTTCGGGTCCTTCTGGTCAGTTTCGAGGTGGTCAGAGAAAACAATTCCCGAGGTATCCAGCCCTGCCATCGGCTAGCGCACCCCCTCAATTTATTGATAGGAGATTTGATTTTCCACATATTCAGGGCCTAGTCAGAATTCCAGGGCTTCTAGTTCTCAATATAGGGGTGAGTCAAGTCAGATGAGGTCGCCCTTACCACGATGTGCTCAGTGTGGTAAATAGTATGCCGGGCAGTGGGTTGGGTGTTTGTTATACTTGTGGTTATCCAGGCCACGTTATGAGATATTGTCTGACGAGAGGTGGTGCAAGCATAGTTCAGCCAGTGGGATCTGTAGCTGGTTCATCATCATCAGTACGCCCCCTAGGCAAGGTTCACAAGCACCAATGGGTCGTAGTAGAGGTAGAGGTAGAGCATCTAGCTCGAGTGGTCCTCAGAACTGCATTTATGCATTAGCAGGTCCACATGATCAGGAGTCGTCGCCCAATGTTGTTACAGGTATATTATCAGTCTCCTCATATGATGTATATGCATTGATTGATACAGGTTCCACCTTATTGTATGTCACTTTGTTGGTTGCTAGTAAGTTTGGGATAGAACCCGAGTTGATTAAACCTTTTGAGGTGTCTACACCTGTTGGGGATCCAGTGATAGCTAGACGGGTATATAGAGACTGTATAGTAGTAATTCATAGTCGTTCTACAGTAGCAGACCTGATTGAGTTAGATATGGCGGAAATTTGATGTTATAATGGGTACGGATTGGTTGGCTTCTGGTTATGTTAATGTTGATTGTAGATCAAAGATGATTCGGTTCCAGTTTCCAGGAGAGCCTGTTTTGGAGTGGAAAGGTAATACGGCATCGCCGAGAGATACCAAGTTTGTCAGGCCCTGAACTCGGGGAGCGCGACCTGCGCTCAACCGAGTGAACCCGGTCAAGCAAGCCTGTTAGATACCTTTTACCCAAAGTCACTTATGAATAAAGAGAATACATATTTTCGTTAATTATACAATAAAGAGATCATGTGTACAATACCAATTCATTACCATTAGTTACTTCATTTAAAGTCTCAAATACACACTTTCATAGTTTGAAGCGGAAGATGTAACACATACAACATTACTATCTTGACTTTCCCAATACCAATACAACCCACACCATGTCTACGGAGCCTCTAATGGATACAAAAGGGGTACTATGATAGTGCCGGCAACAAGGCCCCAGCTATACCTCAAAACACAATACATGAGGAAACAAAAGGTACATGACCTCGATATGAAATGGGGCTCACCAAGTAGCTGAGAGAAGGATATACTTCTGTCACTGATCGATGCCGCCTGCTATGGAACCACCTGCATCCATCAAAGATGCAGCGCCCCCGGAAAAAGGAACATGCGTACATGTGGAATAGTACTCGTATGCAAGGTAGACAGAACAACATATGAAAATACGGTAACTCATTAAGAGGCAAATAATAGACATCAAGGAACTACGAAACATCCCATAGATTCAAATTTTAAGTCTTATTATACTTATATCATCTTAAACCTCTTTTAGAATCAACTGAGCCATATGAACTATACGTGGAATATGTAATATAATATAATTGGAACAACATGTACAAACCACGCCAATGAAAGTGGCACTTATTGTCTGCATTAATAATGCGTCTCACTAGACCGTCCATATCCCTCTCTTATACGACCATACATTTCATAGACCATTCTTAGTGTTCACATGTCATATTATACATCTATGCGTCTCATAGACCGTCCATAGTATTTATTCACACAGTTCACCTACACATTTCACGATATACCTATGTGTTTCATAGACCGTCCATAGGATTCCATACACAATATACCTATGTGTTTCATAGACCGTCCATAGGATTCCATACACAATATACCTATGCGTTTCATAGATCGTCCATAGGATTCCATACACAATATGCCTATGCGTTTCATGGACCGTCCATATGATTCATAACACAATACTCCTATGCGTTTCATAGACCGTCCATGGGGTTCATAACACAATACTCCTATGCATTTCATAGGCCGTCCATAGGGTTCATAATATATCATTATGCACATAACTATGTATAAACTCAAGCGACATGACTAACGCTACTTTTAAGGTCGTAAGTTCTCGGATCATTAGAACACTTCATGAACATCATGGAGAAACATAGCTCATTACATTAGCACATGCATGACCAATCATTAAGTAGATTTCAATGGTACATAGACCCAATTTCTTTCCTTAAGGTCCATCATCATTTAGCATAGGACGTCTCTTTTACACCTCATTATATACCTCTTTGTCATCTTGGGTCACTAGCTAAGTTTATGATTCTCGTTTTGGCGATGGCCACAGTTCATGTTCATATTACCACTTACTTGTACTAGTCACGATGATCATAGGACATTAACTACATTATTATATAAAGGAGTCAAAACTTTTCTCATAAATTTTCTCACATTCTTTCATTTGATTGGCACTATTGGCCACAAATTTAATTCTCATTCTTGGCACGACGGCCACATTTCTACATTTCATACTTCTTTCACATCTTTTCATTTTATTTGGGCTACGACTTAGTGTTATAACAATTAGATATGCAACCCATGCTTCGAACACATTTTCAAATAGCACATAAACATAATAGGAACATTTGGAATACATATTAAGCTTATATCTTTTGGACACAAGGCTTATTAAAAATAATCAATTTGTAAAGAGTAACTCGAGACTTACAGAACATCATGAGATTCAATTCTAAGAGAGAAGTTTAGCCAATATACCTCACTTTGAGCTTTCCTTAAATTACTACAACATTCCGAAAATCCTAGTAATCCCAATCTATTTTGAGACATAGCACAATTGGACACAAATTAGGTAGATATTCATGGTTTCGGCTCATTTGAGCATTTTATCAAGCACTAGCTGTGCAAACTTGACTACAAGGTTCTTCTACAAGATTTCCTTCATTCTATAACCCAATCTTTACCCATTTGGGCTCAATAATCTTCCCACAAGCTTTATTAGTACATGCATGTTACATATTATTCTCACAACCAAGAATCATACTCCCAATCACCCATCTTTTACCCCAAACTCGAAATTGAATGCTAGGGTTAGAACCTTACCTCTTGAGTGAAGATCTTGTGAGATTTCCTTGTTGGATTTTAAAGCTTGGACATGATCTTGATGAACAAAGCACTTGAGCTCCTTAAGAAGACTCTCTCTAGAACACTCTCACTTCTCTATAAAAATATCAGATTTCTACCTTCAAAGCGAGCCCCAAAGGCTATTTATCAAGATGGGGTGGGGTTATAAAAATGGTAAAATGGACCCTCTGAACTTAGGTCTGCGGTCGTTGAACTGACCGCATAACAGGTCTGCGGTCCGCAAACTGGACAAAGCAAAATGGTCCTCCAAATCTGGGCTAGTCTGGACAGGTCTGCTAACAATATGCGGTCCACATACGTATTCTGTGGTCGCATAATGCGCCATAGAAATCCTTCCAAAATTTCTCATGTTGATTCTGCGATGAGATTGCGGCCCGCATAACGGTTATGCAGCCACATAATGGACCTCAAAATTAACTGGTGATTCTATGGTCGCATAGTGGATCGCAGAAATGCCATAGTCTGAAACACGATTCCTTCAACTCCCCGATGCACTGTTCAACCCAAAAAGTCCGAATCGCCTCAAACACAAAAGTCTACCTCAGCACCAAAAAACCTCAAATTCCTTGGCAAAATTTTATAGGGCCTTACAGGTTTATTTCCTATCTCAAGGCAGGGAAGATGATTAGAAAGGGATAAATTTATCACTTAGTTCGGGTTCGGGATGTGAAAGTAGAGTCACCAACCGTTCAGTCTATCCCTGTGGTTAATGAGTTTTTCGATGTTTTCCCCGATGAGCTTCCGGGTCTTCCGACAGAGTGAGATTGAGTTTGCTATCGACGTATTACCAGATACTCAGCCGATATCTATTCCTTCTTATAGAATGGCACCTGCAGAGCTGAGAGAGTTAAAAGAAAAACTAAAGGATTTGCTTGAAAAAGGCTTTATCAAACCTAGTACATCACCGTGGGGAGCACCCATCTTATTTGTGAAGAAGAAAGATGGTTCCTTGCGGATGTGTATTGATTACAGGCAGTTGAATAAGGTGATGATCAAGAATAAGTACTCGCTCCCAAGGATTGATGATTTATTTGATCAGTTGCAGGGTGCCAAGTGTTTATCAAAGATAGACTTGAGGTCTGGGTACCATCAGGTAAGGGTTAAGGAGAAAGATATTTTGAAGACATCATTCAGGACCAGATATGGGCACTTTGAGTTTTGTGTTTTATCATTCGGTTTGACCAATGCCCTAGCACTATTCATGGACTTGATGAACCGTGTGTTCAGACCATTTCTAGATCTGTTCGTGATTGTATTTATCGATGATATATTGATTTTTTCCCGTTCAAAGGCTGAGCATGCAGATCATTTGCGTATGGTGCTCAGAGTTATACAAAAAGAGAAGTTGTATGCAAAACTCTCTAAATGTGAATTCTGGTTGAATTCTGTAGCTTTCCTAGGGCATATTATTTTTGGTGAGGGTATTCGGGTTGATACCCAAAAGATTTAGATAGTGAAGACTTGGCCTAGACCTACGACACCGACGGAGGTTCGTAGTTTCCTCGGTTTGGCAAGTTATTACAAGAGACTCGTAGAGGGTTTCTTCTCTTTTAGCACCATTAATAAAGTTGACTCAAAAGGGAGCTAAGTTTCAATGTACTGATGCTTGCGAGCGGAGTTTCCAGGCATTGAAGGACAGATCAACCTTAGCATTGCTTCTAACTCTCCTAGAGGGAACCGATAGTTATGCTATCTATTATGACGCTTCGGGCATTGTATTGGGTTGTGTACTGATGCATCATGGTAAGGTTGTAGCTTATGCTTCTAGACAACTAAGAAAGCACGAGAAGAATTACCCGACCCACGATTTAGAGTTAGCCGCGGTGATTTATGTACTAAAGATGTGAGGCACTATTTGTATGGCATTCATGTTGATATCTATATGGATCATAATATCCTTCAGTATATCTTCAAGCAAAAAGAATTGAATTTACGCCAAAGGAGATGGTTGGAGCTACTGAAAGACTATGACGTTGATATTTTATACCATCCGGGGAAGGCGAATATAGTAGCCGACGCTCTCAGCCGTAGATCTATGGTTAGCCTGTCATATTTACAGTCGTAGAAGAGTGGGATAGCCCATGATATTCATCATCTAGCTAGTCTTGGAGTTCGATTACTTGACTCAGGTGATACCAGAGTTACTATTCAGGACACGACAACATCCTCTTTAGTAACTGAATTGAAGGAACGCTAGTACGAGGATCTTGTGTTAGCTCATTATAGGGATACAACCCCTCAGAAGGAGAATACACCATTTGAGATTACAGGAGATGTGGTCCTCAGATATCGAGGACGATTATGTGTCCCTATTGTTGCAGGGCTGTGCCGGCAGGTTATGGGAGAGACTCACTATTCTCGTTATTTTGTCCATCCAGGAGCAACAAAGATGTATCATGATATTAGGGAAATATGTTGGTGGGACAGAATGAAAAAGGATATAGCGGAGTTTGTTGCTTAGTGCCCTAACTGCCAGCAGGTTAAGATTGAGAATCAAAAACCCGGTGGATTATTGCAGGCTATAGAGATTCCGACTTGGAAGTGAGAAGTAATTAATATGGATTTCATCATAGGCTTACCTCGTACCAGTGTAAGTTCGATTCTATATGGGTGATTGTTGATAGACTTATAAAATCAACCCATTTTCTGCCTGTTAGGACTACGTATTTAGCAGACGATTATGCAAGGCTTTACATTAAGGATATATTATGACTTCATGGTGTCCTTATATCTATTATCTCGGATAGAGGTGCTCAGTTTACAACTAATTTTTGGAGGTCCTTCCAAAAAGGATTGGGGACTCGAGTAAATCTTAGTACAACATTTCATCTCCAGGCAGATGGACAGGCTGAGTGTACTATTCAGACACTTGAGGATATGTTACGAGCTTGTGTGATAGAGTTCAAGGGTAGCTGGGATAATCATCTACCGCTTGTTGAGTTCGCGTATAATAATAGCTATCATTCTAGTATTCAGATGGCTCCATACAAAGCTCCTCATGGATGGAACTGTAGGTCACCTATCGGATGGTTCGATGTTAGGGAAACTAAGTCAGTAGGACCAGAGTTGGTACAACAGGAAATCGAGAAGATTAAGCTTATACAAGAAAGGCTATTAGCAGCTCAAAGCCGTCAGAAGTCTTATGCGGATAATCGACAATGAGACTTGGAGTTTCAGGTTGACGACTGGAAATTCCTAAAGGTATCACTAGTGAAAGGTGTTATGAGGTTCGGTAAGAAAGGAAAACTTAGCCCTTGATACATCGGACCATATAAGATCATAAGCAAGGTTGGACAGGTAGCATATGAGTTAGACTTGCCTTCTGACTTGGAGTCTGTACATTCAGTCTTTCATGTGTCTATGCTCCATAAGTGTATCGAATATCCTTCTAGAATCATGCCAGTTGATAATGTTCAGGTCACAGAGCAGTTATCATATGAGGAAGCTCCCATTACTATACTAGATAGACAGGTTCGGAGATTGAGAACTAAGGACGTAGCTTCGGTTAAAGTACTTTGGAGAAACAATAACGTGGAAGAAATGATTTGGGAAGCTGAAGAAGACATGAAGTCTAGGTATCCTCATTTGTTTCCTCTTCCAGAGGAGGATCAGACTGAGACATCACAGCCTTAAGGTGTGTGTATGAATTCTCGTTTTAATTATTGTCATTGGTCGTGTGAGGCCATTATCGCTATTGATGAATATGGCCCTGTATGGCCTTGTATTAGTTAGTTTGATGCGCGGTAGGTTGGTGGTAAGTAGTTCAGTTTACAGAAGAGACTCTAGCAAAATTTTCGCAAGTCTCTAAGAGTTAACATTCGAGGATGAATGTTTCTACGGGAGGAAGGATGTTACATTTCGCATTTTCGTACGTTAAAGTTTCATCGTAAGTTGATCAATGTAAGCTCGGGAATAGATTAATTTTGAGGATATAGGTAATTATGATATTTATAACAGGTGATACGTAAGTGCCGTGAAGGTTAGAGGGTAAACAAATCGAAGAAAATAAGTTTCGTTGAAGTTTGAAAATTTGGGATAAAATACGGTCCAAGCTATAATACCCCGTACTTATGAACTAGTGCCATACAATGTACCACATGACCATGATAGTAAGGTGTATAAAGTATGTTAAAGGTGTTTAGTATTTTAAGTAATTTGAGATAATTCCTAATTATGTTGGTAATGGGTTAATTATTGATTTTAGTGGGAAGTTAACTAATTAATTAGAAATTAGTGGATAAGCTTAATGGAGATTCCTCCCAACGTGGCAACAAGTTGGATTGTTAATCAAGCCTAATAGTGACTAGGTAAATTAGGTAGCTAGGTGGCATATTTAGGGGATTCTTTGGCAAAGTAATCCCATAAAGTGGAGACCACACCCACTATGATAAAGACAATTAAAGTGAGATGTATATGCTTGCTAGTAACGGATGGAAAGTCTCAAACAGAATTCATATGAACCCTTATAATGCTACAACAGTGTGATATGCAATTCTAAGGGAGCACGGTACAATCTTTCTCAAGAATATCATACGTATTTTTCTCTACTTCGATCCGCTGTTACATGTTTGTCACAAAAGACGTGGATTAGAGGGATTTTAAAGAGAATTGGCTCAGGTATATTAAGGTTATACCTTCTTTCCTTTTAGCATGATCTATACGATACAAATGAAACGAGCAAACGCACAATTTTCATAAATGCCACCATTCTTAAAAGTACTAGGGTTTCCTATGTTCTTGATTCCCCATGTGTCCTATTATTCTATTGCCTATTCATGGGTCCCAAAAAATACGTAAGATGATAAAGTTTATTTCATGATATTAATCGAAGGCATAATGATTTTATGACATTTCGAGAGCTCTTATTGACTTACTTCTCATTGCATTCATTTATACATGTACATTGAACCATGACCAGATGGCGTTATATACGCTTATATATATATGTATATGGGGTATGAGGAAAGGTTACGACGTTATATACGCAGCACCACCTGATCAGTTGGTATACGTTGATGATTTCGCCCTCTGAGGCCGAGATGATATGATGGGATGCCCTCAGAGGCTTGATGATGTTATGTACGCATATACCTATGCATGATACGACATTCATATGCACATGTATGACATTATAAATATTTTAGGGTTCACAAAGTTATTTGGACTTACAGGAAGATTCCTTTACACCATATTTCTTTTATCTCTTCTATGTACTAATTTTCATGCCTTACATACTCGGTACATTATTCGTACTGACGCTCCTATTTCATGGGGCCTACTTTTCATGCCCGGAGGTGCAGGTAGACAGGCTGACGATCCCCCTTTTAGGATCCTTGTCAGCGAGAGTTGGTGTGCTCCATTTGATTCGGAGCTGCTTTTGGGTTTTGGTACGATATGTTTGTATACATATATGGGTATGACGGGGCCCTCTCATTCTTTATACAGTTGTACACTCTATCAGAGGTCTATAGACAGTGATGTATAGTCGGATAGTATGTGGCCTTATTGGCTCGCCCTACCGTATTCCGTATATGTATGTACATATGTCTTTTGCGAACGTTTTCTCGCGTATGTTATTCACATAATTCAGTATTTTACTGCCAGGCATTATGCATGTCCTACACTTATTTCATGTCTTATCTCAGACGTATGCTTAGGGGTGTTCGATAGGTAGGCTCGGGCACTCGTCATGGCCCATCGGTTTTGGTCGTGACATACTTAATTACACGTCTTCAATTAGATCATGTCTTCATTTATGTTTTTACTTGTTACATTCCTTACTTGCTACATGTCATTAGATCATGCCTTCGCTTGTTATATACCTCTATTTGCTACACGTTTCCAGGTATTCATGGCTTCATTATTGTCCATCTTTACTTGTCCTATGCTCTTATTTGTTATTAAATAGATGCTTTTACTTGTATCATGCCTTTACTTGTTTATTCGCCTTACTTGCTTTCTATTTCACTTTACCCTATTATATTGGATTGTCTTAGAGAATTTATACGTTTTGGTTCCCTTTTTTGTTACGTTATAAGATATGCCGTATTTGGTAGTTATTATTATATATGGATGGATCAGGTTGTGTGCCGCAACATTATTATATATACATATATATGGATCAGGTTGCACGTTGCAATGATATTAGTATTATATATGTGGATCGTATTGCGCCGCAATGTAGGGTTTAATAGCCCAGCTTGCTAGCAAATTGTCCGCTCTGGGCCTAGGCCCTCAGGGTTTTAAAATGCGTCACTAGGGTCTAAGGCTTGTTAACTTATATACCCAGCATTCCTCTTGTGTTTTGCCGATGTGTGACTTTGTCTAAAGTTTAGGGTGTTACATACACCCCCTCTTATGGACTCATCGTCCTTGCTGAGGTTTGCCCTACCACATGGGATTTGCCTAGACTCAGCACTAAGGTTTCCCTGCCTAACCAGGATTTGCCTAAACTCAGTTGAACTCTGACTCACTATCGGCAAGGCTGATACAAGAGTGGCTCTGATACCATCTTTAACAGCCCAGCCTGCTAGGGATATTGTCCCTCTAGGCCTAGGCCCTCACGGGTTTAAATGCGTCACTAGGGTCTAAGGCTTGTTAACTTATGTACCCAATATCACTCTTGTGTTTTGCCGATGTGGGACTCTGTGTGAAGTCTGGGGTGTTACAGAGAGGTTGCATTGTGGTTATTCTTGGCTATTGATTTTCGTTACCGTATTTTGTTGTGACAATGAGAAGTGATGATATTCTGGGGCCCTCTGTCATTTATTCTTATTTCGGTTATCATGTTAATTAGTTGTTTCTCTACTTCGTTATTGCTTTTCTGCTTATATTCGTATAGGTTTATAGTGAGTGTCTTGTCATAACCTCGTCACTACTTCGTCAAGGTTAGGATCGACACTTACCGAGTACATGGGATCGATTGTACTCATACTATACTTTTGCAGCTCTTGTGCAGATTCTGGTGTTGGTCGTAGCGGTGATTGCTCGGACCCATCCTTTCAGGAGACTTGAGATAGAGCTGCACAACATTCGCGAGACCTGAAGTCTCCTTCCTATCTATATTACTTTTTGTTTTGTATCATATAGTTGTTTTCATTTTAGACTGTATTTGTAGCAATCTAGTAGCTCATGTACTTGTGATACTAGTTTCTGGGATTAATCTAGACAACGATGGTTTTGTATTATTAGATATTTCTTAGTATTTTAGTCTTATTTTCTTAATATTTTTCTTTTAAATTGTTAAATTTATTAATTATTTATCTAATGTTTACTTGCCGAGCAAGTGGATGTTAGGTGCCATCATGGCTTCGTGGTAAGGATCTTGGGCCGTGACACGTAGCTCGGTTGGTTAGAGCGCCGACTTAGTAAGCAGAGATCTTGAGTTTGACTTTTAATGAGAGCATTCTATTTTTTTGTACTTTTTTATTTCTCCTTTATTGTATTCGTTGCGCGAACAGATACAGTCCGTACATGTTGTATCCTGTGTATAACCCATGTATTTCATCTTTGGTTGTATTTGTTGCTCGAGCAAATATGTAACGACCCGACCGGTCGTTTTGCTTTCTAGATCCTTGTTCCCCTATTTAAGACTTACCGTATATGCTTTTACTATTTTATGACTTGCGGGGATGATTGGTTTGGTTTTGGAGGGTTT
This sequence comes from Nicotiana obtusifolia, assembly GCA_002018475.1. NCBI lineage: Eukaryota > Viridiplantae > Streptophyta > Magnoliopsida > Solanales > Solanaceae > Nicotiana > Nicotiana obtusifolia. The sequence goes on along the minus strand of MCJB01048235.1, from coordinate 88,937 downwards.
GGGTTGAATTCAGAACACTTAGTTCCATATAGTGGCCTAAGGTGGCCAAGTTTGACTTGTGTCAACACTTTGAGTAAATGACCTCACAACTAGGATTTGAAGGTTCCAGTAGGTTTGTATAATTATTTTGGACTTAGACGTGTGTTCGGATCGAGATTCGGGTGATCCGGGGATGTTTCGGCACTTATTGTTAAAAGTTGGCGCCTTAAAGGTTTTAGAGTTTCTTAAATTTGGTTTGAAGTAGACTTTGGTGTTATCGATGTTCATTTGGGATTTCTAGCTTGGGAATAGGTTCGTATGGTGATTTGTGACTTGTGCGTAAAATTTGGCATTATTTCGAGTTGTCTAATTATGATTCGTCGTGTTCGAAGCTAGTTGAAGAAGTTTGAAGTTCAAAGGTTAGTTAATCTGGTTTTGAGGTGTGATTCTTAGTTTTGATGCTGTTTTAAGTGTTACGAGGCTTCGAGCAGGTCCGAATTATGTTTATGAACTTGTTGGTGCATTTGGACGGGGTCCTAGGTGGCTCGGGTGTGTTTCGGACCACCCGGAGCTAAGTCCAAAATTGCAGAATTTTAGCTACTGGTTTCCTTGTGAAGTCTTGTGTTCGCGATGAAGAAGTTGGGCTAGAGGCTTTTTGTGCTACGCGTTCACAATAGTAGGATTGCAATTGCGGAGCATAAGGGCCAGTGTTCTACACGTTCGCAACATCATACTCGCGTTCACGTAGAAAGGGGGCCTGGGCCTGGGAGGCTAGACCGTTGGTCTTCACGTTCGTGAAGGGCTGTCCGTGTTCGCAAAGGGTTGGTTAGGTTGACCTTCGCGATCGTGAAGTCCTGGTCGCGTTCGCGACAAGACATTTCTAGGCGTTGGCAGCTTTTGTCTTCGCGATCGCGAGTGGACTTCCGTGATCGCGAAGAAGGATCACTGGGCAGCAACATCTTAAAACACGGGACTTAGGCTCATGTTTTTCATTTCTCACATCTATTGGCCGATTTAGAGCTCCTTGGAGAGGGATTTTCACCGAGCATCTTAAGATAAGTAATTTTTACATAATGTGAGTTTAATACATGGTTTATGGGTAGCTTTTTACTTAAAAATTGTGGAAATTATAGGACTTTATTAGAAAACCTAGATTTTGGTAGAAATGGGGTTTGGCCATGAAATTGATGTTAGAATTGGGTATAAATTATATTTGAGTTCGTACGGTTGGGGTTAACGTTTATCTACAAAAAGTTTTGGAATCTGGGCACGTGGGCCCGGGGGTGACTTTTATGGACTTTTAAATTGGGTTGGAGAATTACTCTAATAGTTAAATTATGAACTTTTGGGCATCTATTGATTAGTTTTTATGTCCATTTGCTAGTTTCAAATTGCTCGGCATCGATTTGAGGCAATAAGTGAGGTTGGAGAGCCGGGTAGTGAACTGGGAAGCGAGGTAAGTCTCTTGCCTAATCTTGTAATAGGAAATTATCCCGTAGGTGCTTTTATTTTTTTTATCTACTATATATGGGTGCTATGCACGCACGAAGTTACGAGAGTCCGTACATAGCTAAAAGCATATTTATGTCCGAGTAGACTTAGGACTTTATCATGCAATATTTATGCTTTCTTTATGTGCCTATCCTTGTGTTGTAATTGTATGACTCGTAGATCGAAGAATTTCTCTATGACTGTGGATCAGGCCATACGCCTTGGCAATATATTTGAGATGCATCCACAGACCGGGCCGTACGACCTTAGTAGTGTATGTACACGATTGTTTTGGATCGGGCCGTACGACCTCGGCATAACTCGTGCGCAATATCGCTAGGAGTCTGAATATACATGATATTTCATTCTTGACTTGAGATTTGATATTTACTTGATGATTCTTATTTTTTGAGATAGCACATGATATTTGGGGATTTTAAACTGTCATTATGTTAAAAGATCACGTTATTTACCATTTCTTATTCCATTGTTACTATTGTATTTCATGCCTATGTATAGTTCTTGTACTTTATTTATTGACCACTAGTAAGTGTTGATGTTGGCCCCTCGTCACTACTTATTCGAGGTTATACTAGATATTTATTGGGTACACATTGATTTACATACTCATGCTACACTTCTGCACTAATTGTGCAGGTATTGAGGCAGGTACATCTGATGGCCATTCGGGTGCGCATCCCCGTTATCCGGAGACCTACTGGTGAGCTATTTTTCATGCCAGTCTCCAGAGTCTCCTTCCTGTTATATTTTCTTTTGTCTATTTCTTTTCAGACAGTAGCTATAGTGGTTTGTATATTATACTATATTGCTCGTGCACTTGTGACACCGAAATTTGAGAATTTCGTAGATGTTATGGTTTGCTTAATGTTGTCACCATTTCCTTTTAATGTTTATTATTATTTTATATATCCATGATTCTCTACGCATTAATTTCCTTAATTAATAAAAATTAGGATTTTAAAAGTAATAATATGAATAATTAATTGGATAATTCATCGTTGGCTTGCCTAAGAGCGACGTTGGGCGCCATCACAACCTATTGTGGGAATTGAGTCGTGACAGCTTGGTATCATAGCACTAGGTTCACATAGGTCTCACAAGTCACGAGCAGGCCTAGTAGAGTCTTGCGGATTGGTGCAGAGATGTCTGTACTTATCTTTGAGAGGCTATAGAGTGTTAGAAAACTTCTCTTTCTTCATCTCCTATCATGCAGTTGATGTTGTGCTAAGTATCTCTCTCTTATACTCTCATAGATGGTGAGAACGCGCGCTACAGCTATACTTGGCGGCAGAGGAGCTACTCCCTTCGGTTGTCAGAGGTAGAGGCCGAGGGAGGGCCACAACTCGTTAGAGGACGAGAACGTCCTAAAGTTGCTCCTGTAGAACCACTAGTGGATCCAGTGGTTGAGGAGCAGGATGAGGCCCCAATGGGTTTAATGACTGCATCGTGGTTTCAGGAGGTCATGGCCGTATGCTGCGGTTCATGGATTCTATGACTCAAGACAGGCTATTTTCGGCAAATCTAGCCATATCTCATGCGGGAGGGGCAGCACAGATCCCTACCGCTTAGGCTCCAAGGCAGCACACTGCTGCCATTTATCAGACCCTAGTCTCACCACTACCTATGGGCAGGGCCTAGCCAGTTGCAGCGGTTATACCAGAGCCTAAACTAGCCGCTACCGTTGAGCAGTAGAAGCGGCTGGATATATGGACTAGGCTTCATCCTCCTGTCTTTGGTGATGAGCAGTATGAGGACCTAAAGGATTTCATTGATCGTTGCAGGGAGAGGCTGCATAATATGGGAGTAGTGGAGTCCAACTGGGTGGACTTCACCATATTTCAGCTAGAGGGCAAGGACCGTAGATAGTGGCAGTCTTATCTTTATAGCAGGCCAGCAAGTTCACCTGTTACAACCTATAATTTCGTACGTTAGACCCCGTCGTAAGATAGTCTATATGCATAGAGCCTAGAACCGGGAAATAATTCAAAAAGTCAAGAAAAGGATAAAAAGGTGTCGCAAAGCTGGGTATGCTATAGCATAACCCACATGCGAGCCGCATTTTTACATGCTGAGATCGCAGACCAAGACAGAGACTTGGGCTAAGACTAATGTCAGAAATGCGGTCGACTATGCAATCGCACTTCTGCTATGCGGGTCGCATACGTGACACTGGAACCGCAATATGAAACAGATTTCTGGGCTGAAATCAGCGTCAGGAATGCAGCCAGTATGCGGTCGCATTGTTAAAAATGCGAACCGCAAATCCGACCTCCTGTGTCGCATAATGAGACAGATTTCTGGGTTGAGTTTCGCGTCCAAAATGCAAACCGCATGTTGGTTCTGCGATGGAAATGCGGTCGCAGATGTGAAAGCGTCAGACACGTGTATCACTTATTGACTGACCTATAAAAGGGGCCTAGACCAGTACTTTCTTCATTTTATGAAACTCAAACCCAGTAGAAGGACCACCTGCAACCCCTTCTCAAAGTCCCACACAAACTCAACCAATTTCTCCTCCTTCCCAGTTCTAAATTGGGGAAAGAATCTAGAAATTGAAGAATTAGGGAAAAGCCCTAACTGATTCTCTCTCTTTCAAGCCCTAATTGAGAGTGAAACCTAGAAATTGAAGAACCAAGGAAAAAGGGCTGAGATATTCCACATGCAAGGTAAGTCACTACTCCCTTCATGCATTCTTTCTCTTGGGAATTCATGGTATTCCATTCTATGCATGTAAGAACTCATGGGATGGTGAATGGAAACCAAGGGTTCAAGTTAATTACTGCTAATGGAATGGGTTATGGTTGTTTTGGGTTGTTGATGAGCTGCATGTGCTACTACTATGTTTGTGAAGTTTTAGAAGAAGAAGGGAGTGGAGAAAAACCATATAGAACTAAGGTTGTGATTAGTAATAACTATACCGGTTAAAGGAAAATGATAAAATCATTTCTTCTATTGTAGACTAAGGAGTATGACGATTGCATAAGCTTGAGAATTGATGCAGTATATACCAGGTATGTAAGACTATACCATTCTTTCTCTGCACGACTCCAATTATACAAATGCAATGAACGTACGAGCCCTCAAAGATACTCTATTCTTAGAAGCTAGGTGTGCTTTTATTGTTTCCCCTTTTATGGGAGAATTGATGTGTTGTTAGGTCTTCGAGCTTACGTCGCCATGAAAGTATGATTCATATGAGTCCAGCACGCATTATCTATTTTACTACACCGAGCCGCGCTATAGTCGGCCGGGCGATGGCACCTATTGTGCAACTATATAAACACCGAGCCGCGTTATGGTTGGCCGGGCGATGGCACTTATTGTGCAACCACTGATCAGTTGGGTATGATGATGATGAGGCCCTTAGAGGCGTATGTATATGATGATTTTAAAAGAGGATAAATATATATATATATATATATATATGCAAGTGTACCTCATGTATGTCATGGTTAGTCGCCTCAGAGGCTTTCAGATGATACAGGTTGTATGTTTCTTATCCTGACGCATTTTACTATTCTTATATTATGATTTTCCTGTCTTACATACTCAGTACATTATCCGTACTGATGTCCTTTTTCTGTGGACGCTGCATGTCGTGCTGCAGGTCCGGGCAGACAGATAGACGAGGCTCCCCCACCACAGTAGGTTATCCAGTTCAGCGGATATTGGCGAGATCCATCCTTCGGACTTGCCACAGTCTTGGTATGCATTTTGGTTATAGGCATTATGGGCATGTCGGGGCCCTGTTCCGACACAGGTTGCATTACATATGTTTCAGTAGAGGCTCATAGACAATAGACAGTGGGTTGACTTATGTACAGTTGAAATGCCGAGTCGGCAGACGTATGTATTTTGTTGTATAGTCTTGCATTGCAGCCTTGTTGGCATATTATGTATGTTAGTATGTTCATATCGTGGTATGATAATTCAGTTCATTATGATTATTGTTCGAGATTGTATGTGTATGATAAGCCTTATAGATAATAAGGAAAGTTAGATTAAGGGTACGCCAGTGCCTGTTGAATAGGGTCTGATGCCAGTCGCGGCCCTCCAGCTTGGGTTGTGACATCACCTCCCTTGACTTGGGACCAATTCACACATCTCTTTTTGGAGAGAGATATGCCACCCTCTTAGAGGGAAGAGTTGCAGTCAATTCGAGCAGGTCTAGTAGGGTTAGATGTATGTGACCGTATGAGGCAAGATTCTCTGAGTTGACTCGCCATGCACTTATGGTACTCCCCACGGATGCAAAGAGTGCGGAGATTTATTGCAGGCTTGCATTATGGTATTCAAGTTACTATGGCCCGAGAGGTTGAGATAAGGACTCTTTCCGACCAGATTGCGGAGATAGCTCGGAGGGTCGAGGGTATCCGTAACCAGGGCTGATTGTATATGATGGCGAAGAAGCGGCCTCGACATTTTGGCGGATTCAGTGGCGCCTCGTCGGGGGGCAAAAGTCAGTTCATGAGGGGCCAGTCTAGTATGTCCATGTATTCAGCACCACCGCCTGCTCAAGGTGCTCCAGCGCGGCCCTACTTCAGCGCCATTCCAGAGAGTATCTACCACCCACCGGCCATTCAGGGTTCCTGCAGTAGGTATTAAGGTCACCAAAGTCAGACCCAAGGTCAGCAGTCTTCCGCACCGAGAGGTTTCTACTAGTGCGGGGAGCTTAGTCATATGAGGAGGTTTTGCCCTAGGCTTCGGGGCAAGGTTGTACAATAGGGCCATCAGCCCATGACACCACACCAGCTGCCACACTGCCCGTCCAGCCGGCTAGAGGCGGAGGGTAGGTGGGTAGGGGTCGCCCCTAGAGGTGAAGGCCAACCAGGTGACGCTTCGGCTAGATTCTATGCTTTCCCAGCCAGACTAGATGCAGTAGCCTCAGACGCCAGTGGGTCTACTTATTTATATGTGTCTTCTCTATTTGCTCCTTATTTGGATGTCTCTCATGAGTTCTTGGGTATTCCTATATATGTGTCCATGCCAATGGGTGATTCTATTATTGTGGATCGGGTTTACTGGTCCTGTGTTGTGACTTTCTGTGGTTATGAGGCCAGAGCAGATCTTCTGTTGCTTTATATGACCGTCTTTGAGGTCATCCTAAGCATGGACTAGTTGTCTTCGTACCATTGCATTCTTGATTGGCATGCCAAGACTGTTACCTTGGCGATGCTAGAGTTGCCTAGATTGGAGTGGAGGGGTTCATCTATCAGCACATCTAGTCAGGTTATCTCTTTCTTGAAGGCTCGACATATGGTCGGGAAGGGTTGTCTGGCTTATGTTCGAGATACTACTCTGGAGACTCCAACAATTGATTCAGTTCCCGTGGTGCAGGATTTCTCCGATGTATTTCCTTCTGATCTACTAGGCATGCCACCAGATTGTGTATCGATTTCAACATTGATTTGGTGCCAGGCACCCAACCTATATCTATTTCACCGTATCACATGGCTCTGAAAGAGTTGAGGGAGTTGAAGGAACAACTTGAGGAGTTGCTCGAGAAGGGGTTCATCAGGCCGGGTGCACCGGTATTATTTGTGAAGAAGAAGGATGGGAGTATGCGGATGTGCATTCATCACCAATAGCTGAACAACGCTGCTATCAAGAATAAGTACCCGTTGCTGCACATAAATGATTTGTTTGATCAGTTACAGGGTGCTAGAGTATTCTCTAAGATCGACTTGATGTCTGGGTATCATCAGCTAAGGTTTCGTGGTTCATATATCCCGGAGATGGTCTTCCAGACTAGATATGGGCACTATGAGTTTCTAGTGATGTCCTTCGGCTTGACTAACGCCCCGATGGTGTTTTTGGATTTGATGAATAGAGTGTTCAAGCCATATCTTCATTCATTTGACATTGTCTTCATTGATGACATATTGGTCTACTCGCGTAGTATGGAGGAGAACACATAGCATTTGAGGATTGTGCTTCAGACCTTGGGGAACAAAAGTTATATGCTAAGTTCTCCAAGTGCGAGCTCTGGTTAGATACTATGGATTTCTTGGGGCATACTATATCAGGTGATGGTATTAAGGTGGATCCTAAGAAGATCGATGCAGTTCAAATTTGGCCTCGTCCTACAACAACGTCCGAGAACAGAAGTTTTTTTAGGCTAGCATGTGATTATCGTAAGTTTGTGGAGGGCTTCTCGACTATTGTAGCTCCTTTGACTAGATTGACCCAGAAATTTGCTCAGTACAGATGGTCTGATGATTGCGAGGCGAGCTTCAGAAGCTCAAGACCGTATTAACTACAACACTAGTGTTAGTGTTTCCCTTCGGTTCAGGTATATTATGTATTGTGACGCTTTGCATGTTGGCTTAGGTTGTGTATTGATGCAGGAGGGGCGAATTATTGCATATGCTTCACATCAGTTGAAGCCCCATGAGAAGAATTATCCTGTGCACAATTTAGAGTTGGCTGCGATAGTTCATGCTGTCAAAATCTGGAGGCATTATATTTATGAGGTGTCGTGTGAGATTTACACCAATTACCATAGTTTGCTTCCTTTGTTTAAGTAGAGGGACCTTAATCTGAGGCGGCGTTGGTGGCCCGAGTTACTGAAGGATTATGATATTACTATCCTCTATTATCCGGGCAAGGCGAGTGTGGTTGCAGATTCCTTGATTAGAAAGGTCGAGAGTATGGGTAGTTTGGCATTCATTTCAGTAGGGGAGAGGCCATTGGCTTTGGCCATTCAGTCCTTAGATAACTGACTTGTGAGGTTGGATATTTTAGAGCCAGTCGAGTTCTTACATGTATTTTAGCTTAGTCTTCTTTAATCAAGCAGATCAATGCTTGTTAGCTCGATGATCTGCACTTGTTAGTTCTTAGGGAGACAGTGCTCCGGGGTGATGCCAAGGAGTTACTATTGGTGATAATGGTGTTATACGACTCCACGGTCGCCTATGTGTTCCTAATATTGATGGCTTGAGGGAGTCGATTCTAGAGGAAGTACACAGTTCATGGTATTCTATTCATCCAGGTGTCACAAAGATGTATCGTGACCTGGGGCTACATTACTGGTGGCGGCGTATGAAGAAGGACATAGTTGTATGTTGCGAGATATCTAAATTTTGAGCAGGTTAAGTTCTGAGCACTAGAGGCCAGGTGGCCTACTTTAGCAGATGGTTATATCAGAGTGGAAGTGGGAGCATATCACTATGGATTTCGTAGTTTGGCTACTGCGGACATTGAGGAAATTTGATGTTGTTTGGGTGATTGTCGACAGATTGACCAAGTCTACACACTTTATTCTGGTGGTGACTACATACACTTTAGAGAGGTTGGCCCAGATTATATTCAGGAGATTGTCCGATTGTATGGTGTGCCTATTTTCATCATTTCAGATAAAGGGCCTCAGTTCACTTCACACTTCTGGAGAGCAGTACAGAGTGAGTTGGGTACTGGGGTAGAGCTCAGCACAACCTTTCATCCACAAACTGACGGGTAGTCGGCGCAGATAGTTCAGATTCTAGAGGATATGCTTAGAACATGTGTGATTAACTTCAGAGGGCAGTGGGATCGATTCTTAATTTTGGTCAAGTTTGCTTTTAACAACAGTTATCAGTCCAGCATCGAGATAGCTTCATTTGAGGCCTTGTATGGTCGGCGATGTTGTTCCCCCATCGGTTGGTGTGAGCCGGACGAGGCTAGGTTATATGGTACTAATTTGGTAAAGCATGCCTTGGATAAGGTAAAGTTGATACAGGAGCGGCTTCGCCATAGCTCAGTCCCGGAAGAAGAGTTATGCAGATCAAAAAACGCATGATTTATCATTTATGGTACGCGAGAAGGTTTTCTTGAAAGTCTCATCGATGAAGGGTATCATGAGGTTTGGAAGGATGGGCAAGCTGAGTCCGAGGTTATCTATCCATTTGAGGTATTGGAGAGAGTTGGAGAGTTGCATATAGACTTGTTTTGCCTCCTAGCCTATGGGGAGTTCATCCAATTTTCCACATGTCTATGCTCCAGAGGTACCATGCCGACAGGTTCCATTTGTTAGATTACAGTGCATTTCAGCTAGATGAGAGTTTGGGTTATGAGGATTCATCAGCTTAAACGGATGCTCGACTGGGAGAACATCAAGCACCATAACCGAGAGAACTTCAAGGACTCTTCACGGAAATAGAAATAGTTGAAAATGTTGAGTCTCATTTTTGTGCTCCTGTCGATGCTTCCGTTCCAAGGAGTTCTACCCTTGACATTTCTCTGCCATCAACTTCTACGTCAACCGCAAAACCTTCTACACCAACTACTACCTCACCATCGGCCCCAACCGAACAGGCAGAAGATGTTCCTTCCCCACGGTCATCCGACCATGGAAATTTAGGGAACACTTACCCGGCACTCACTCAAAACCCTAGTATAAAATGGAGTTTCATTCTCATGGTTTCGAATGAGTGCCACCATCTTTCCAAGCCGGTGGAGGTCGCCAATTACCTGAAGCCTCTGTCACAGACAAAGATTGGAGAAAGATGGATTCTCTCTCTTCTGAGTGTCGAATCAACAACAACATGCATTATTCAGCTCATGTATCAGTCTAATCTTCTTCTCTTCCTTACTTTCTTTCTAGACTTTATCTTCATACCCTTAATCAACTTTTATAGGATAACCTCCTTGCCTCTGAGGGTCTACAAAAGATGATATTAGACAAGAGGAACTCACTGCTGAACGTAATCAGCTTGTTGTCGAACAGAACCAGCTTGCCGAGTGCCTCCCCCTTTTAGAAGCCAAAGTTGCTCAAATGGGCGAGCTCGGGGATCAATTAGAGCAATCTGAGCAAGATAAAATGGCTCACAACCAAGAAGCTGCTCAATTACATAAAGAGCTTAACAAGGTGAAGGCTAAGTGGGTTGAACTGCATGATGTAGTAACTGCCGCGACCGAACGTGAGTCTTCTTCCATGAAACGAATCAACAACCTAGAAGCAAACTTACATTCCAAAACCAAGGAGGTTGCTGCTGCCAAAGAGAAGAGATCCAAAATGGAGGAAAGGCTGAAAACGGTGATGGAGTAGAACCGTGGGCACGCAAATACAAATATGGAAATTCATCGAACCTATGGCATTGTGAAGGTTGAAAATGATCTGTTGAAATCCAAAATCGAGAGGCTTCGAGCTTGAATCCAAAATCAAGCGGACTTTTTCCTCCTCGAGGAAACATATGCAATTTATCATATGAGGAGGAAGACTTTGTAGGAGGCCAAAGAGGGAATTACAAACATAAATGATTGAATTGCCAAAGCTCGTGGATTGGAGACAACTGCTCTCAACAACATTCCTGCTCAGCCCATTGCTTCAAGCTCTTCGAACACCAGCTCCGAGTATTCAGAAACCAAAGAGGAAGCTAAAGAAGAAGAAAAAAAAATAAGGATGAAGGCCTTGAACTTGATACAGAATGACCTTCACCTTCAAAAGAAACCGAAGACAATTCTCTTCTTTCGGGCTCCGCATGAAAATATAATTGATGTATATACTTCACTTTTTCTTTTTATCTATGCCAAAACGTTTTTATTGAGTTTGGCATTTAAGTAATGAGAGAAATATTTTGCTTAAGTATTGTGTAAGAAATAATCCTTTTGATTTAACTGAAAAAGCACGGGAATTCTTTTTACACCCGATAACTTTAATCCCGGGAATTCATACTTTCGTAATCTACCCTTTGACTGTGAGGGTTTCATAAGAGAAGGGCCTTATGTTTACGGTGCTCTTGAAGAGGGCGTCTCCTATTCATTCCAGCACAAGCATTTGAAGTTTAATTAACTATCAAACATAAAATAATTTAACATATCATTTGGACAAGAAATAAGATAAAAATTAAAGGACTTGATTTATTCCTTCCATCTTTAAAAGTACATTCACATAAATATTCAGTTGCTTAAGTAAATAAAGCTGCCAATACATGTGACTAACTTGTACAACTTATTTCTATGGGGCTGATCATGCAGTCCCCGGTCCTGATAAGACATAGCCTCCGATTCTAACAATCCCTAATCTTCGTTACACTTTTAGTGCTCTAATATGCAATAGTTTCCCCCAGTGTTTGGATGCTAAGTATAATAATTCGAACATGGGAAATCTTGCTATCGCTGATGACCTTTTCTTCGTAGTATATTTTACATTGCTGCCTCATTAAAAATCTTGCCAGAAAAATCCAATTGGGACAAAGGAAAAAAGAGTGCAGCACATACTTTCAATATCAATAAGGATCTTTAGCACTAATACCTTTTGAGGCGAGTCACATTCCAATTTCTTGGCTATTTAACTCCATCTTGATTTTCCAATTGATATGAACTTTTACCGGTTATAGTTGAAATTCGGTGAGGTCCTTTCGTCGTTAGTCCCAGCTTTCCAGCATTAACTTCTCGCGTTATTTTGAGTTACTTTTCTCAAAACTAAATCTTCGACTTTGAAATTATTAAGATTTGCTATGCGGTTATAATATCTTTCCATCCTTTGCTTTTGTGCCACCATCCTTACATATGCTAAGTTTCGATGCTTCTCAAGAAATCCAACTTAACCAACTTCATTATGTGCCTCCTCATTTTCCCAGGCGTACCTTATGGTTGGTTGTCCATCTCTACTAGGATCAAAGTTTCCGCAATGTACACAAGTAAAAATAAAGTTTCACTCGTGTTCGACTTCGCCGTTGTTCAATATGCCCATAACACACCTGGTAGCTCATCCGGCCAATTACCTTTAGCATCTTCTAACTTCTTTTTGAGATTTTGAATTAGTACCTTGTTGGTTGACTCCGCTTGTCCGTTAGCACTTAGATGGTATGGAGAAGATGTAACTGTTTGATCTTTAATCCTTCCAAAAATTTTGTGACTTTGGAACCTATAAATTGCTGCCCATTGTCGCACGAAATTTCTTTTGGTATTCCAAACTGACATATGATGTTATCCTATATGAAATCAATCACTTCCCGCTCTCTGATTTTTTTATAAGCACCTGCTTCAATTCCGTCATCACCCGATCTTGTCTTGAGAGGTGATTCATAATTTCCCTTTGTTGCTCCCTCAAAATTTTAACCATCTCAACCAATCGTTCATCTCCGTATTGTTGGGAGTTGGGCTTCTCACATGCCGAGGATTTTGTTCTTCACGAACCGAAGTTGTTTCATCTCCTTTGTTGTGAGTTATACTGGTTGAATCATCACGTTGGAACATATCCTCATGCTCGTTGTGTGTTCCAATATTAAGAATTATTCACATTGTTAGCTACCATATCTTATTGTTCTTTTATTAAAAAAAAGAATCAAACTGCAATATTAATAGATAAATGGATCAAGGTAATTACACAATTGTCTATGTCCCATGGTGGGCGCCAAACTGTTTACCCGTAAAATGGTACAGTTGAATTTGTACCGTAGTTTATAGACACGTGAATTAATTTGATCCAAGAATATAAGAAAATAAGAACAAAAGTAATATTACTGAAATAACTTGAAGAAAATACAAGCCTAGCTATAGATGTAGCTTCTCCGGAAGCAATAATAAGAGCAATATTAAGAACAAAAAGAAAGAGAGTAATTTGATATAGTAAGCTCAAATTATAGCCTTTTGAGTATGTATGATTTTTCATGTCCACCTATAGATACAAATTTTCCTATTTATAGCTCTATTCAGGGAGACAAGATCCCCAAATCAAGCTCTTCTTTAATTAGAACAAAACCCCTCTTGATGGCTGCATAACAACATATCATGAATAAAAAGATTCTCTATAACTGTTGGTCATTGAATGCTGTTTTTTTCAATCGATGTCTTCCTTTCAAATCTTCGTTCTTGGTTCCCATGCCTTCAAAATTTATTCAGCACCAATCACATGTTTTATTCGGTGTCAACTATTCACTGACTCATTGTCACGACCCGACCGGAGGGCCGCGACTGGCAACGGACCCTACTCAACGGGCACCGGCGTACCCTTCATCTAGCTTTCCTTATTATCTATAAGGCTTGTCATACACATACAATCTCGAACAATAATCATAATGAACTGAAATATCATACCATGATATGAACATACTAATATACATAATATGCCAACAAGGCTGCAATGCAAGACTATACAACAAAATACATACGTTTGCCGACACGGCAGTTCAGCTGTACATAAGTCAACCCAACACTTGTCTATGCAAAAACTGACACTTGTCTCTGAGCCTCTACAAGAACATACATAATGCAACCTATGTCAAAATAGGGCCCCGACATGCCCATAATGCCTATAAAAAATGCATACCAAGACTACGGCAAGTCCGAAGGAGGGACCTCGCCAATATCTGCCGAACTAGATAGCCTACTGCGGTGGGGGAGACTCGTCTATATGTCTGCCTAGACCTACAACACGACATACAGCGTCCACAAATAAAGGACGTCAGTACAGATAATGTACTGAGTATGTAAGACTGGAAACTTAATATAAGGACAATAATATGCGTCAGGATAAGAGCATATAACCTGTACTATCTGAATGCCTCTGAGGGAAACTAATCATGACATGCCTGATGTGCACATGTATACATATACATATATATTCTTTTTACATTCAATCATATACATACGCCTCTGTGGGCCTTATTGATACACTCAAATTACACCTTAAGAATAGTGTAAGCGGTCGGTGTCAAATATAATAACCCAACAAGGTTGGGGTCGAATCCCACAGGGAATAGGTGTGAAACGTTTATCTAATTAGTGTAATACTCGACTAAGTCGTAATTCTATCAAGTAACTGTAATAAAAAGGAATATTGAACTTAAGTGTAAACAAAAACTGATTGCAATATTGTGAATGTAAAAAATATGAATTAAAGAAACCATGGTTGTGTTCCCCTATATGTAGTACAATGCTATTGATATTAATATTGAATATTTCCAACAGAAAACTTTCTTGATATGCAATTGATGCCTAATTTACTACCCAGTATTTTCCAATAGTTGGATAACATATCCTCTTTATGATTTTTGTGATTAAAAACAATCAATTAATGCCAAATTAAAACCCACTTATTCCTAAGAGATTTTATTAAACAAGGTTTAAAGCCTTGAATTTTTGTTATTTACTTCTACCAAATTCTATTCCACTTTTCCAAGCAAAGATAGAATTAATTGGCGTTCGTTAATGTTTGCAACCATTAACAATTGTTGAAGAATAAGAAGTAAATAAATATCAATCATCCGTTGAAATCATATTCAATATCAAAATCTCAATAACATTGTACCCATCTAGGGTTCACAACCTTAGCGTTTAAATTTAGATACTCATGTTGAACATAAGAAAGAATAGTAATTGTCATAATCTTACAAAATAAAAGGTAATTGATCCCAAAAGCTTCCAAGAACTCAAACTAGTTAATTGCCCGTACTTTTTACTCTCAATCCTGACAAGATGTCCCTCACAAACCCTATTAAACCTATTTATAAAGGCCCAAAACCCGAGGCAAAATCCGGATTAGTTTGCCCCTGGTGTAATAATGCGGATCGCATTTCTGTCGCAAAACAGAAATGTGGTTCGCAAATCTTCTGCCTCTGTCGCATTTCTAACCCCAGGATTTGCCTTCATCGCATACTGTAATTGCGGTTCGCATATCGATTATGCGATCGCGAAATGCGATCGTATTCTTCACCCTGATTTTCACCCAGAAACTCTACTTGCGTTTGCGATTTCACAATGCAAATTTGCGATTCGCATTCTTGTTTTGCGGTCGCATATGCGACCGCATTCTCGACATGAAGGAGTGCGCAGAGTTCTGTCCTTGTTTGTGATTTGCTTGTGAGCTATGCGATTCGCATTCGCTGTTTGCGATCGCATACTCACATCTGCGATGCTGTTTAAGTCTTTTCTTGTCTTTATTTGGCCTTTTTAGCTCTTTTCCGTGCTTTTGGGTCCTTACACTCGATGTTCTGCAAATGCGCTAAAATTACATAAGTATCGGTAGAATTTGCACATAAAACAAGTTAAACTCTGAGCAAGTAGTATCAAAATGTGCCGAAATTACCCGGCACATAAACACCCCCAACTTAAACTTTTGCTTGTCCTCAAGCAACTAAAACGATACTATCCTAGTCTAGCCTCTACTTATTAAACATGAAACAATACTGACTATGGACGGTGTTTGTTGTTTGCATCTCAAGTATATCTCTTTGAATACTTTACCCTCCCTGAATCATCAGTATATTCAAGGACAACCAATCAACTTGTGAACTTTGAGCCTCAACAAAGTAACTAAAGGCTACCTTCAGCTGAATGCACTTATGCTTTACTCAAAACTCAACTTTCTATCAACCTACCAGTTTATGTTCCCTCACTGGAAAGAAAGTCCCACTCTTACAATATTTATCATAACACTACAAAGGGACTCAAATGCAAATACACTCACTCTCAGAACAAAATTTCAAGTGTCACCACATGCCATACCATATGCTTGCCCTTATTTTAATTCGTCACCTACTTCTAAGAACACTCGGTTGGAGATCACATAAGGACTTTGTAAGCTTGTAATGTAGGTTTAAGAAAGGGTAGGATATATATTTAGATGTGAGTGACTACATCCTCCTTGAACACTAATTACATTCTTCTTTCTTTTAACATTTCGCTTCTTTTCAACCCCATAGCCTCACTGGCGTTTAGTTCCCAAAGTGGGCCCGCCTTAAATACCTCTCAAATCTATTTCAGAGCTCCATTATTGTAAATACATGTATAACTATTTTCTTTTTCTTTTCTTTTTCTTTTCTCTTTCTTTCTCTCTTTTGGAGCTTTCATAAATTCACATTAGCAGGCTCTCACCCTCACTTCACAACCTTATCCATTTCCATTTTGACCCACACCCCCAACTTAGGCTTTTAGCCCTGTTCTCAATGTTCAAGGAGGAACGGGTTCAAAAGAGGTCGTTATTTTACGAACGGGAAAGGTTTGTAATGCGGGGGCCAAGGAAAAGGCTAAAAGGCTCAAATAGGGTACTAGTGATATTATTTATGCACAGGTAGGCTAAAAAGGCTAGAAAGGTTTCATAAATAAACAAAGAATGCCTAAGATCCTCTCTCCAACCCAGTGTACTTATAGTAAGCGTCGAAAAACCAACCGGGCAAGTTCTAGATGGCAGAAGTAACACAAGAAATATTCAAACAAAGAGCTCACACACATTGGCACACAAACTGTTCGGTTAACATAGTTTACAGCTTTAGAGTTAACATTTGGTCACTCGAGGCTTTCCTCATGTATACATACACGACTCTAGGTGGACCTAGAGTTACAGAGTGAGCCTCAAGTTCACATGGCTGATTTGTTAGCGAGGGTATACTCTACACACAGATTCACATACTTGATACTAAACAATTTCACCATCCCGGTCAATATATCTCATTTTAATAAATCCGGTTCTACTATTACTCCCTTGAAAAAGAACCCGGCCAAAGAAAAAACAAGGGAATTTTATTGACAAACTTCATTTCACTAACTATTTAACTACACCAACATATATACATAAATCATTAATCATTACTACATATTTTACAGTTATCAATGTCACTAAACATGCCAGAAAATAGATCAAATACACAAATAAGGCTACCACCCCCAACCGAAATCATGCATTATCCCCAATGCATAAGAAAAGAAGATAGAGTGCAAGGGGCTCCCTGGGGCGCATTTGCGCGACGAGATTCAGTAGCCTAGGAATCCTCTGGAGCTGCAGGAGGGCTGTGAGACTGAACTGGAGTAGGTGGTAGGGCTGCTGAGCTGCTAGCTTCGCCCACTGGTGGCTGTGTGGCCGATAAGTCTGCAAGGGCGGCCACATCTGCTAGCGAGTGCTGTATGGCCCTCTCAATGTCTGCGTGCTCTTCTTCCTCCACTGTTGGCGTCGCAATTGCTTTGACCTTCTCCTTAAGGTCATCAGCCTCATCGGACAATGAACTTGCATCCTCTGACTCCTCCCCTTCTAACTCTAATGACTGCCCCGATGTCTCGTCATCAGTAACATCTACCGGTACTGGAGGAGCTGGAGGATGAGACAATTTGGCAGACGAAGGTGCAATGTCTGCCATTAGAGCAATGAAGTCCAAGCCCAAGTATGGTGCAGCAATGTCTGCACTCTGGTTACCCTCTTTGGGGAGGAGAGATGCTATATCGAACTCCAAATTTTGCATTTTCTGGAGTTCGGTCTTCATGGATTTTACTTCCTCCCTCAGCTGGGGTAAACCCCTAGCCTCACCTCTTTCAATCTATTCAACCCTAGACTCAAGTTTGTGCAACCGATCTCCGAACAATGTTTGTTGTTGCTGGAGAGCGGTCACTGACGTTTGAATAGGAGTCAGGGCCTGTTTGATCAGGTGGGGCATGGTTTTCAAAAGTTGGTCCACTTTGGCATTGGCGTGATGTGCAATTAGACCAAGTCTTGAAAGGGCTGACATTGTTGAAGAAGATGGACCCGTGGTGGATGAGGGTGCAGTCTCTGCAGCAGCAGTGGAGGCTTCTGGATCTTGGGGAGATAGGAGATTTTGGGAGTCAATGTCCTGGATTGGGGTCTCTGTTGGAGCAGCTGAATCACTGATACGAGTGATATCGATATCCTTCGTTGACTTTCCGAGTTTTTCAGCATGTGGCAAGAAAGGAACATTCACCTCCTGGCAAAGGGTTGTGATCAAACTCGGAAAGGGAAGTGATGTGGCACGCTGCGTTGCCCGGATGCCAATCTCCTGGAAAATGAGACTCCCCACATCAATTTTAACACCGACCATAATACACGAAATGAGAAGTGCTTTCTCAATACTGATATCGGTTTCGTTTCTGGACGGTATTAAATGGGAGGTGACGAAGTTTAGCCAAAATTTTTCCTCCCTTGTGAGGTCCTCTTTATAGATTTTCTTTCCAAGGTTAATCCAGGCAGGAGTCCCCTTGGCAATAACGGACGCTATCCATCCACGTTCGTGTTCTCTGTTGGAGTACTTGGCATCGTACTCAGCTGTGCCTGATTCCCAATCGGGGAAGTAGAGTTCATTAATATGCTCACTGTCGCAAAACACAGCCTTTCCCCGAACGCGGACGATGCTAGTGAATATTCTGTTGCGTCTATGGTACCCCGTTCGTGAAGCTCCGTAAGATGCATAGAATTCCCGGACCATTGACTCATTATATTCTTTAGGGTCCCTAGTGAAGTACTCCCATTTTCTCGTTTTGATGTTTTCGAGAATATGAGGGTACTGTTCCTGTAATCCATTCAAACTCAACTTTTTCTCCCCCAAGATCTTCCTTTTTGTTATCCCTTTCCTGAACAATGTCCTTGAACCTTCAACCCCGAATCGAAGCTGAAGGTCATCACCGCGTTTCCTTCTGGCCTCGGCTACCAGATCAACTTCAGGCAAGCATTCCTCCTCATCAGATTGGGAGGTGCTTGGCAAATTTGATTCCACTCTGACACGTTTGGTTTGTGCTGTGGTAGGAGCGGATGATGGCCTTCTCTTTGAGGAGTGCTTTTTGGCTGCAATATCTACATGAGGGTAAGATGTAAGCGACATTGGCATCATTAGAGAAAAGTAAAACAGGAATAATCAACAAAGACTTACAGAAATGCGGCGTGGTTTGCGGTCGCATATCAACTATGCGAACCGCGAACTAGTCGCATTCTTAGGTGTGCCAAGCCAGGTTTCATTCTGTGGTGGAATATGCGAATCGCATAACCATCGCAGAATGTTTTTGTGCATAGGCCTGTTGGATACACACAAATGTGATCGCATATTCACCGTAACGTGAGATATGCGATCGCAAACTGACCGCAAAAATTGATGATGCTACTCAAAATGTTCTGGCCTTGTTTGTTGTGCCTTTGCGGTCCGCATAGTCATTATGCGATCGCAAAGGCACCTCATTTGTTGTCTTCCTCAGATATCTAGGGTTTAGGGATGTGATCCACATTTTGATTTTGTAGACCGCAAATAACTTTAGATACACAAGTAGGTTCATCCCCCAAGAATTATAACCCTAGATCCTTGTCTTCATCCCCCAAAAGTTCAAAAACTCCATTGAAACACCAAACCTAACTTGCAAAATTAAAATTAAAAATATAGCAAGGATCGAACATACCTAGGAAGAAGATGTGAGGATTTAGGACAACTTTTAATCAGCACTTTGATGTTTGGTAAGCTTGAAATTCAATTTCCTCCGATAATGTCAATCGCTGTTCGTTCTCTGTTGTGTTTTCTTTTCTCTCTCTTTTTTTTTTTTTTATATATATACTAGGTTGAAGGATTTAGAAGAGGAGGGAATGCGGACACGTACCTATCAGTATGCGATGATTAAGTCATCGCATATTGTAAATGCGGAACGCAAAGGAGAGCTACCTCACTGCATTTATGTCATTGTTTTGAACCAAATTATCTGTCTCTATTTGCGAATGCGGACCGCATAACGCGAATGCGATCTACGAACTGTTGTACATCATCGCATTTGTGACAGCTATGTTTGTTCAATTTTCTGCTTCAGTTTGCGACACAAATGCGGCTCACATATTGATAATGTGATCGCATTTGTGTAGCATTTGTCACATTGTTGTTTTTCCACCGTTTCAAGAACTCCTTCTCAATTTTTGTGTCCTTTTGTCAAATTCCTGCATTCTAAAACATCCTTCAAATAGCCCTAAGTACAAATATAATATTAAAACTTGAATAAAGGTACAACAACAAACAAAAGTACTTGTTACCACACATGGGTTGCCTCCCATGAAGCGCTTGATTTAACGTCGCGGCACGACGAAGCTAAGACGCCTCTGCAATCAATCCATGGTTGGGCATGGACCATCCTTTAGAGCCAGCTGCTCTACCAAATGTTTCTCTCCATGCTCTCCCAGGTAATGCTTGATTCTTTGGCCGTTTACCTTGAAGGTTCGGAGCCTATCCTCCGATGCTAATTCAACAGCTCCAAAGGGAGAGACATCAACAACTTTAAAAGGGCCAGACCATTTAGACTGCAGCTTCCCCGGAAATAGTTTTAGTCTTGAGTTGAACAGCAATACCAGATCCCCTGCCTTGAACTCTCTTCTTAAGATCTTTTTGACATGGACGAATTTCATTCTTTCTTTATATACTGCTGCACTTTCATATGCGTGAAGAAGGAACTCCTCCATTTCATTCAATTGTGCTAGCCTTAGAGCTCCAGCCTCCGCCCAGTCCATGTTTAATCTTTTTAAGGCCTACATAGCCTTATGCTCAAGTTCTACAGGTAAATGGCTAGTTTTTTTGAAAACTAGCCGATAAGGGGATGTACCGATAGGGGTCTTGTACGCTGTGCGGTATGCCCATAGAGCATCATCTAGCTTCTTTGACCAGTCGGTCCGGTTTGCATTCACTATCTTTGCTAGTATGCTCTTTATTTCCCTGTTGGATACCTCCACTTGACCGCTCAACTGTGGATGGTAGGGTGTGGCAACCTTATGCTTGACACCGTACTTGTCAAGGAGACCTTTAAAGATTCTGTTACAGAAATGCGAACCCCCATCACTGAGAATGGCTCTTGGGGTGCCAAACCGGGTGAAAATATTCTTCTTTAGAGATGCGGTCACACTCCGAGCCGCGTTGTTTGGTAAAGCAATGGCTTCTACCCATTTGGACACGTAGTCCACAGCCACTAAGATGTATTTCATCCCACATGAGCTTATAAAAGGGCCCATGAAGTCAATACCCCAAACGTTGAATAGTTCGATTTCCATCACAAAGTTCATAGGCATCTCATGCCTCCTAGAAATTGGGCCCTGTCGTTGGCATTGGTCACAAGACTTTACCAACTGATTAGCGTCCTGATAAATGATCGGCCAATAATAACCATATTACAAGATCTTTGCTGCCGTTCTATTCCCCCCATGATGACCCCCAACCGGTGAGTCATGACAAGCTTTCAGAATTTGTAGCATCTCTTCCTCAGGCACGCATCTCCTGATTATGTTGTCCGCACAGATACGGAACAAGAAGGGTTCTTCCCAATAATAGTTTTGACAATTCCTCAAGAACTTCTTCTTTTGGTAAAATTCCAACCCTTCCAGAATAAGATCGCTGACTATGTAGTTAGCGATGTCTGCATACCACGATGCAAAGGAATTGGATAATGCCAGTATTTGTTCATCTGGAAATGCATCATTGATTTCCAGCTCTCCTTTTTGTCTCCCCGATTCTTCAATTCTAGATAAGTGATCTGCCACTTGGTTTTGTGTTCCCTTTCGATCCATAACTTCAAAATCGAACTCCTGCAGCAGTAAAACCCAACGGATTAGTCGTAGATTTGCATCTTTCTTCGCCATCAGATAACGGAGAGCTGCATGATCGGTGTACACAATTACTTTAAAGCCCAGCAGATACGCATGGAACTTCTCGAAAGCATACACAATGGCCAACAGTTCTTGTTCAGTTACGGTGTAATTCATCTGCGCCCCATTAAGTGTTTTGCTAGCATAGTATATTGGGTGAAGAACTTTATTGTGTCTTTGTCCCAGCATAACTCTAATAGCTACACCACTGGCGTCACACATCAGTTCAAAAGGAAGCGACCAATCAGGTGTGACAATAATGGGTGTCGTGGTGAGCTTTGTCTTCAGTTCCTCAAAAGCTTTGAGGCAATGCTCATCAAAAACGAACTTGGCATCCTTCTCAAGAAGTTTACACATGGGATTTGCAATCTTTGAGAAGTCCTTAATGAAGCGCCTGTAGAATCCGGCATGCCCCCAAAAAACTACGAACACCTTTGACGGATGTGGGTGGAGGAAGCTTAGAGATGATTTCTTTTTTAGCTTTATCTACCTCTATGCCACGCTTTGAGATTTTATGTCCCAGAACAATACCTTCATCCACCATGAAGTGGCATTTCTCCCAATTTAGAACCAGGTTTGTCTCTTCGCATCGCTTCAGCACTTGTTTCAGATTCTTCAGACAGTGCTCAAAAGTTTCACCTACTACCGAAAAATCATCCATAAAAACCTCAAGGAAATCCTCTACCATATCGGAGAAGATAGACATCATACATCTCTGAAAGGTAGCTGGAGCATTGCATAAGCCGAACGGCATCCAGCTAAAAGCAAATGTGCCATATGGGAATGTGAATGTAGTCTTTTCCTGGTCCTCCAAAGCGATATTAATCTGATTATAACCGGAGTATCCATCAAGGAAGCAATAGAAGGACTTTCCCACTAGCCGATCAAGCATTTGATCAATAAAAGGCATAGGGAAATGGTCCTTGCATGTGGTGCTATTTAGTTTCCTGTAGTCCATGCACACTCTTCGTCCAGTTACAGTTCTCGTAGGAATAAGCTCGTTCTTCTCATTTTTGATCACAGTCATGCCTCCCTTCTTTGGCACGCATTGCACCGGGCTCACCCATGAACTATCAGTAATTGGTAGACTACCCCAGCGTCCAGCCATTTGATTATCTCTTTCTTCACCACTTCCTGCATTGACGGATTTAGCCGTCGCTGATGCTCCACACTCGGTTTTGTCCCACTTTCTAATTGAATCTTATGCTCACAATTTCCAGCAGGGATCCCCCGAAGGTCCGCAATTGTCCAACCAATGGCTTGTCTATGCTCCTTCAAAACCTTTAGCAACTGTTCCACCTGCACATCATTCAACAACGAAGAAATAATTACTGGTAAAGTATTATTTAAGCCAAGAAATTCATACCTCAAATGCGACGGAAGTGGTTTCAGCTCTAATTGAGGTGGTTCGATAGTGGATGGCTTTGCAGGAGGTGTAGCTCTATTCTCCAAATCAAGGGAAAGCTTTGGTGGAGTATACGAGTAAGAACCACGCCCCTCTAATGCACTCACTAACTCCATCAAGCCATCCATATCATCACCATCGAAGTTTACCAATATAGCTGCCAATGCTTCACCTAGGCATTGCTCTTCCATCTTCATCTCAACAGCATCATCTACTTCATCAACAATACCAATCACTGAAATGCTTTCGTATTCATTTGGTAACTTCATACCCTTACTAGCTTGGAAGGTAACTTCTTCATTGTTCACTCGGAATTTAATTTCATTACGCTCCGAATCCATAAGGGCTCTTCCAGTAGCTAAGAATGGTCTCCCCAATATAATAGGGATTTCCTTGTCTACAGCACAGTCAAGAATTACAAAATCAGCTGGTATATGAAATTTCCCAACTTTCACAATCACATCATCTAGAATACCAACTGGTCTCTTGATTGAACGGTCAGCCATCTGCAACCTCATGCTCGTCGGCCTTGGCATTCCTAGTCCCTCTTGTTTGTAAATGGCAAGCGGCGTTAGATTTATGCTGGCCCCATTGTCACAGAGTGCTTTTACAAAGTCGCGCACTCCAATAGTGCACGGAATAGTAAATGCTCCCGGGTCCTCTTTCTTTTAAATTGGATTTGTAGCAATGATAGAACTAACCCGGTGAGTCATATTCACCACCTCATTCTTGGTGGTTCTCTTCTTCGTGATCAAATCCTTTAGATACTTGGCAAAACCGGGCATTTCTTGAAAAGCCTCCAAGAATGGTATATTTACAGATAACTGCTTGAGAATATCCTAGAACTTCTCGAACTTGCTGTCGTCAACTCTTCTCGCAAGTCTCTGGGGGAAAGGAGGAGGGGGTCTAGGAATCGGCGGAAGAATGTTTGATGTTTCTTCTGCTTTTTCCTTCATCCCTTCTCGGTTTTGCACAACCTCTAGAGTTTTCTTTACTTCAACAGCATTGGGTTCTTCAACTTCGACTCCCTTTTCAAGTTCTTCCACATCAACTGCTTGCTCATTCTTTCCTTGCAATATCTTACCACTCCTGGTAGTGATGGCCATGATATGGGAAGTTGGGCCACTCCCACTTCCCTTTGGATTTGCAATCGTATCACTAGGGAGTGTTCCCTTCTGCTATGGATAATGCTCACTAGAAAGATCTCTCATTTGCAATTCCAGCTTCTGAATCGCCACAGTGTGAGAGCCAACCAACTCAGTCATGTTCTTCATGGAATTATCGGACTTTTCTTGGTTTTGTAGTATCCTTTCAAGCATGCTCTCCAATTTAGACTCACTAGAGGATCCCTGATTCGAATATTGACCCTTTGGAGGAACATAAGGGTTGGAACTTCGATTGGAAAAATTGGTGTTGTTGCTCCAGGTTCCTTGATTAGAGCCACCTTGGTGTTTCGCCATTGATGGTGACCTTGCCCTTGCGGGTTTGGTCTCCATTGATTTTGAGAGCCTTGACCTTGGTACTGTTGCCTTTGGTACCCTCCTTGAGAATTATTAACATAATTTGCCTCTTCATAATCATCATTTTGTACCGGCTGCACATTCTCAACCACATTCACTTTCTTCTTCTGATTCTCCGTGAAAAGCTTTGTCAATACATTGACATTTGTGGCAAGTTCTGCAATCACTTGGTCTCGTTCTTGATTTTCCTTGATCAAACTGTTCATAGAAGGAGAGCCAATTGCAATTCCTCCTGTGGAATCTTCAGAGTGCCAAGCCTGGTTGTGTTTTGCCATTTTATCTAAGATTTGAGTCACCCAAGCGAAGGTCTTGTCCATAAAAGAACCAGCAGCTGCATTCTTCGCTATTG
>MCJB01048235.1:52378-63679 GCA_002018475.1 Nicotiana obtusifolia | reverse complement strand
CTCGGACAAGTTCAGGCCATGAACGTATAGAATTCGGAGGAAGATTTTGAAGCCATTTCCTCGCATCTCCAGCTAACGAATACTTAAAGCATCTCAACCTCAAGGCATCATCGGAGACATGATTCTGCTTATGCATCGCACAAACACCCAAGAAATTTCTGAGGTGCTGTGTTGGATCATCATCCGTGGAATTTCTGAAAAATCCGTCCGCTTTCAGCATCAGAATTAATCCATGTTCTACCTTGAATGTAGCGGCACCGATAGCAGGAGGTACAATGGCGTTTGTATCCTCAATATACTCCTCAATGTCCGCAAAAGGATTTCCTTCCTCCTGTTTCTCCACATCATCTTCATGGTCTGACATATCTCCCTGTCTACACCAAACACAACAAACAACATGTAATAGAGTAGAATTAGACGTAAAGTAAAGTATACACTAATTAGTAATTTCATAACCATATTCCCCGGCAATGGCGCCAAAATTTGATACACTCAAATTACACCTTAAAAATAGTGTAAGCGGTCGGTGTCAAATATAATAACCCAACAAGGTTGGGGTCGAATCCCACAGGGAATAGGTGTGAAACTTTTATCTAATTAGTGTAATACTTGACTAAGTCGTAATTCTATCAAGTAACTGTAATAAAAAGGAATATTGAACTTAAGTGTAAACGAAAACTGATTGCAATATTGTGAATGTAAAAAATATGAATTAAAGAAACCAAGGTTGTGTTCCCCTTTATGTAGTACAATGCTAATGATATTAATATTGAATATTTCCAACAGAAAACTTTCTTGATACGCAATTGATGCCTAATTTACTACTCAGTATTTTCCAATAGTTGGATAACATATCCTCTTTATGATTTTTCCAAATACAAAAGAGTTGTGATTAAAAACAATCAATTAATGCCAAATTAAAACTCACTTATTCCTAAGCGATTTTATTAAACAAGGTTTAAAGCCTTGAGTTTTTGTTATTTACTTCTACCAAATTCTATTCCACTTTCCCAAGCAAAGATATAATTAATTGGCGTTTGTTAATGTTTGCAACCATTAAAGATTGTTGAAGAATAAGAAGTAAATAAATATCAATCATCCGTTGAAATCATATTCAATCAAAATCTCAATAACATTGTACCCATCTAGGGTTCACAACCTTAGCGTTTAAATTTAGCTACTCATGTTGAACATTGAATAAGAAAGAATAGTAATTGTCATAATCTTATAAAATAAAAGGTAATTGATCCCAAAAGCTTCCAAGAACTCAAACTAGTTAATTGCCCGTACTTTTTACTCTCAATCCTGACAAGATGTCTCTCACAAAATCCTATTAAACCTATTTATAAAGGCCCAAAACCCGAGGCAAAATCCGGACTAGTTTGCCCCTGGTGTAATAATGTGGACTGCATTTCTGTCGCAAAACAGAAATGTGGTTCGCAAATCTTCTTCCTCCGTCGCATTTCTAACCCCAGGATTTGCCTTCATCGCATACTGTAATTGCGGTCCGCATATCGATTATGCGATCACGAAATGCGATCGCATTCTTCACCCTGATTTTCATCCAGAAACTCTGATTGCGTTTGCGATTTCACAATGTAAATTTGCGATTCGCATATACCCACAGTTCTGTCCTTGTTTGCGAATTGCTTGTGAGCTATGCGATCCGCATTCGCTGTTTGCGATCACATACTCACATCTGCGATGCTGTTTAAGTCTTTTCTTGTCTTTAGTTGGCCTTTTTAGCTCTTTTCTGTGCTTTTGAGTCCTTACACTCGATGTTCTGCAAATACACTAAAATTACATAAGTATCGGTAGAATTTGCACTATAAAACAAGTTGAACTCTAAGCAAGTAGTATCAAAATGTGCCGAAATTACCCGGCACATCACTTATCATCATCATTTACATACGCCTCTGTGGGCTTCATCATCATCATATCATACCCGGCCGTAACAGGCTCGGTAATAACGTACCCGGCCTTCATAAGGCTCGGTAACAACATACCCGGCCTTCACAAGGCTCGGTAGGATAGAACATATGCATACATATAGTTGCACCATAGGTTCCATACCCGGCCGACTATAGCGCGGCTCGGTAGAGTAATATAGATAATGCATGCTGGACTCATATTATTCATACTTTTCATGGTGACGTAAGGTCGAAGAGATAACAACATATCAATCCTCCCATAAGAGGGGAAACAATATAAGCACTCCTACCTTCTAAGAGTAGAGTATCTTTGGGGGCTCGTTGGTAGCATTGTATTCAATTAGAGTCGTGCGAAAGAAAGAAAGGGACGGTCTTACATGCCTGGTATTCTCTGCGTCAATTTCAAGCTTCGCACAGTTACAATTTCCTTAGTCTACAATGAAAGAACGATCTTATCGTTATTCTCTAAACGTTATGGTTATAATCAGCTTCAGCCCTAAATTTATATGGTGTTTCTCCACACCCTTCTCCTTCTAGAACCTCCACAATAACAGTAGTAAGACATGCAACTCAATAACAATCCAAAACAACCATAACCCAGTCCATTATCAGTAATTAACTTGAACCCATGGCTTCCAACCACCATCCCATGAGTTCTTACTTGCATGGAATGGAATACCATGAATTCCCAAGATAAAGAATACATGAAAGGGAGTAGTAACTTACCTTGCATCTGGGATAACTCAGCCCTTTTTCCTTGGTCTTCAACTTCTAGGTCTCACTTCCAATTAGGGCTTGAAAAGGAGGAAAATCAGCTAGGGCTTCTCCTTAATTCTTCCATCTTCAGGTTCTTTTCCCCAATTTAGAACTTGATAGGAGAAGAAATTGGTTAAAGTTTGTGCGGGACTTGAGAAAGGGTCGCAGGTGGGACTTCTTCTGGGTTTGAGTTTCAGAAAATGAAGAAAGAACTGGTCTAGGCCCCTTTTATAGGTCAGTCAATAAGTGATACACCTGTCTGACGCTTTCACATCTGCGGCCGCATTTCCATCGCAGAACCAACATACGGTTTGCATTTTGGACGCGCAACTCAGCCAGCAATCTGTCTCATTATGCGATGAAGAAGGTCGCATTTTTGGCACTAGTTTTTGTCCAGAAATCTGTCTTGGTCTGCGATCTCAGTGTCAGATTTGCGGCTTGCATGTGGGTTTTGCGGTAGCAAACCCAGCTTTGCGAAGTACTTTGCTCTTTTCTTGACTTTTTGAACTCTTTTCCGGTTCTTAGGCTCCATACATATATACTATCTTACGACGTGGTCTAACGCACGAAGTTACAGGTCGTAACACTCTCCCCCCCTTAGGAACATTCGTCCTCGAATGTAAAGGTTTACGGGGTTTTTACTCAACATATGGTTTTACAAGAGTATGCAAACTTATGGGCATGTACATTATCAGCGTATTATCATTTTGTACTAAGAAAGAGTATTCTCAAGTTATTGTTTACCTCGTAAGGACGTTTCTCCTTTCAATGCATTCTGCGTTCCCTCGGCATCCTCATTATCTACATTCTGGAACAGGTACGGATATTTAGACTTCATCTCTTCCTCTGCTTCCCATTTCATTTCTTTCGTATGTTTTTTCCTCCACAACACCTTAACCGAAGCTACATCCTTTTTTTCTTAGCTTACGGACTTGTCGATCTAGTATAGCCACTGGTACTTCTTCATATGATAGGTCCTCTGTAATTTGTACATCTTTGATCGGGACGACCCGAGAAGGATCTCCGATACATTTCCTTAACATAGATACATGGAATACCGGATGCACAAATTCCAATTTGAATGGCAATTTTAACTCGTAAGCCACACGTCCAAATCGTCGAAAGATCTTATACGGACCGATATACCTTGGACTCAGCTTACCTTTCTTCTCGAAGCGCATGACACCCTTCATTGGTGAGATTCTCAGGAACTCCCAATCACCAACCTCAAACTCTAGATCACGACGTCGGACGTCAGAATAAGACTTTTGCCTGCTTTGTGCCGTCTTCAATCGTTCCTGTATCACCTTCACTTTCTCAATGGCTTGGTGGATCAAATCTGGCCCATATAACTCAGTTTCACCGACTTCGAACCATCCAACTGGTGATCCACATCTCCTCCCGTATAGTGCCTCGTACGGGGCCATCTTAATACTGGAGGTGGTAGCTGTTATTGTAGGCAAATTCTATGAGTGGAAGATGGTCATCCCAACTCCCCTTGAAATCCAAGACACATGCCCGTAGCATATCTTCAAGTGTCTGAATGGTACGTTCAGCCTGTCCGTCAGTCCGCACATGAAATGTTGTGCTGAGATTTACTTGTGTGCCTAAACCCTTCTAGAAGGATTTCCAAAAGTTAGCTGTGAATTGAGCTCCTAAGGTCTGATATAATAGACACCGGCACACCATGAAGTCTAACAATCTCCTTGATATACAGCTTTGCATAGTCTTCAGCTGCGTAGGTTGTCTTAACTGGCAGAAAATGGGCATATTTTGTAAGTCGATCAACTATCACCCAGATGGAGTCAAACTTACGATAAGAGCGAGGTAATCCAACAATAAAGTCCATATTAATCACCTCCCATTTCCAGGTTGGAACTTCTATGTTCTGGAGCAATCCACCGGGTTTCTGATGTTCTATCTTTATCTGTTGACAATTGGGACACTGGGCCACAAATTCTGCAATAGACTTCATCATGCTATCCCACCAATACTGCTCTTTGACATCACGGTACATCTTTGTCAAACCGGGATGGATGGAATATCGGGATTGGTGAATTTCCCTCATAATCTTCTCTCGCAACCCGGCCACATTAGGCACACATAATCGGCCTTGGCACCTCAGTGTTCCATCCCCTGCAATCTCAAAAACTGAGATTTTACCCTACTGAATGCCCTCTCTCAATTGTACTAAGGTGGAATCTTCATATTGCCGTGCTTTTACCTCAGCTACCAGAGATGATTCTGAGGTATTATGCACAGTAACACCTCTGTCCTTGGAATCTAAAAATCTGATT
This sequence comes from Nicotiana obtusifolia, assembly GCA_002018475.1. Lineage (NCBI taxonomy): Eukaryota > Viridiplantae > Streptophyta > Magnoliopsida > Solanales > Solanaceae > Nicotiana > Nicotiana obtusifolia. The sequence goes on along the minus strand of MCJB01048235.1, from coordinate 58,695 downwards.
CTCATATTAGCCAGCTGACGAAGCTCTTTAGTCAAATCCCTTCTACCCTCTTCGATGTGTACTAAGCTTCCATTGACTTACGACTGAGGGCGCCTGCCACAACATTGGCCTTACCGAGATGATACAATGTTTCGACGTCGTAGTCTTTCAGTAACTCGAGCCAATGTCGTTGTCTTAGATTCGACTCCTTCTGACTGAAGATGCATTGCAAACTTTTGTGATCTGTGTAGACGTCAACATGGACGCCGTACAAGTAGTGTCGCCATATCTTCAAAGCATATATTACTGCAGCCAATTCCAAATCATGGGTTGGATAATTCTTTTCATGCTTCTGCAATTGCCTTGATGCGTAAGCAATCACCTTTCCATGTTGCATCAATACACATCCCAAACCTATACCTGAAGCATCACAATATACCATATATCCTTCTGTTTCCTCTGGAAGAGTAAGCACTGACGCGGAGATCAACCGATTCTTTAGCTCCTGGAAACTACGTTCACACGCATCGGACCATTGGAATTTGGTAGATTTCCGTGTTAGCTTAGTCAATGGTGCTGATATAGAGGAGAATCCCTCTACAAACCTTCTATAGTATCCTGCTAGCCCTAGAAAGCTGCGGACTTCTGACGATGTTGTGGGTCTTGGCCAACTCTTCACTGCATCGATCTTTTGAGTGTCGACACTAACACCCTCGTCAGATATTACATGGCCTAGGAATGCCACTGAGTTCAACCAAAATTCACATTTGGAGAACTTCGCATACAACTTGTGATCCCGAAGGGTCTGTAATACTATCCGCAAGTGGCCCATATGTTCCGTCTCTGAACGGGAATAGACTAGGATATCATCAATGAATACAACCACGAACACATCAAGATAAGGCCTGAATACGGTATTCATGAGATCCATAAAAGCAGCTGGGGCATTTGTTAGCCCGAACGACATTACTAGGAACTCAAAATGCCCATATCTTGTTCGGAAGGCCGTTTTCAGAATATCTTGTCGGTCCATTATAGCCACTGGTACTTCTTCGTATGTCAGATCCTCTGTGATCTGTATGTCTTGGATGGGAACGACCCGAGAAGGGTCTCCGATACACTTCCTCAACATGGACACATGGAATACCGGATGGACAAATTCCATTTTGGATGGTAGTTCCAATTTATAGGCAGCTTTTGCAATTCGGGGAAGAACTTGATATGGACCGATGTACCTCGGGCTCAATTTACCTTTCATCCCAAAACGCATGACACCCTTCATGGGTGAGACTCTCAGGAACACCCAATCGCCAACTTGAAATTCCAAATCACGACGTCGGACGTCGGAATAGGACTTTTGCCTGCTCTGTGTAGTCTTCAATCGTCCCTGTATTATTCGTACTTTCTCAACGGCTTGATGGACCAAATCCGGCCCATACAGTTCCGTTTCACCAATTTCGAACCACCCAATTGGCGATCTACACTTCCTCCCATACAATGCCTCATATGGGGCCATTTTTTTTTTTTGATTTAAAGAGCTTTTATTTATGTCAGTTAAAAGGGATTTACAAAGAGGGAGGGGGACATAAACCTTACCTCCCCAAAAAAGAAAATGTACCTTAACTTATAGATACAAAAATACAAAATGTGTCCAGTAGGTACAAAGTGTGTCCGACCTAGTATAAGATGATGTATATCTATCTTATATAGATGATAGATATACTTTTGTACAAAATCAAAGTGAGGTACTTCTAGGTCTCCCATTCTATTCATGTGTGTTTGTACTTCTAGTTGGTTGATGCATGCTCCATTGAGTGATCTTGCAAAAAATTTGGTGATGTGCTGGTTCCTGCTTAGGTCATTGTGTGTTGTTGAAATGTTGGTGCTTCCTCGTGATTGATGTAGTACTTCAATGTTTGTTNACGTCGTAGTCTTTCAGTAACTCGAGCCAATGTCGTTGTCTTAGATTCGACTCCTTCTGACTGAAGATGCATTGCAAACTTTTGTGATCTGTGTAGACGTCAACATGGACGCCGTACAAGTAGTGTCGCCATATCTTCAAAGCATATATTACTGCAGCCAATTCCAAATCATGGGTTGGATAATTCTTTTCATGCTTCTTCAGTTGTCTTGATGCGTAAGCAATCACCTTCCCATGTTGCATCAATATGCATCCCAAACCTATACCTGAAGCATCACAATATACCACATATCCTTCTGTTCCCTCTGGGAGAGTAAGCACTGGCGCGGAGATCAACCGATTCTTTAGCTCCTGGAAACTACGTTCACAAGAGTAGGACCATTGGAATTTGGTAGCCTTCTGTGTTAACTTGGTCAATGGTGCCGATAGAGAGGAAAACCCTTCTACAAACCTTCTGTAATATCCTGCTAGCCCTAGGAAACTGCGGACTTCTGACGGTGTTGTGGGTCTTGGCCAACTCTTCACTGCGTCGATATTTTGAGTGTCGACACTAATACCCTCGTCAGATATCACATGGCCTAGCAATGCTACTGAGTTCAGCCAGAATTCACATTTGAAGAGCTTCGCATACAACTTGCGATCCCGAAGGGTCTGCAATACTATCCGCAAGTGGCCCATGTGTTCTACCTCTGAATGAGAATACACCAGAATGTCATCAATGAATACAACCATGAACACATCAAGATAGGGCCTGAATACAGTATTCATGAGATCCATAAAAGCTACCGGGGCATTTGTTAGCCCGAATGACATTACTAGGAACTCAAAATGCCCATATCTTGTCCGGAAGGCTGTTTTTGGAATATCCTTCTCCTTGACTCTCAACTGAAAATACCCTGAACGTAGGTCAATCTTGGAAAAATATTTGGCACCCTGAAGTTGATCAAACAGGTCGTCAATCCTTGGAAGTGGATATTTATTCTTTATAGTGACCTTATTCAACTGTCGGTAATCGACACACATCCTTAACGACCCGTCTTTCTTTCGCACGAACAAAACTGGTGCACCCTAAGGTGAAGTGCTAGGCCTAATAAAGCCCTTATCTAGCAAATCTTTTAATTGCAACTTCAACTCTCGCAATTTTGCTGGGGCCATTCTGTATGGAGGGATAGAAATCGGGTGAGTATCAGGCAACACATCAATGCCAAACTCAATTTCCCTTTCAGGGGGGAGACCTGGGAGTTCATCTGGGAAAACATCTGGAAATTCACTGACCACGGGGATTGATTGTAGAGTAGGTGGCTTTGCCTCCACATCCATCACACGAACGAGATGATAGATGTAACCTTTTGAGATTATCTTCCTTGCCTTAAGATAGGAAATAAACCTACCTTTCGGTGTAGCAATGTTTCCCTTCCATTCAAGGATGGGTTCACCAGGAAATTGAAATCTAACCGTCTTCGTACGACAGTCAACATTTGCATAACATGAAGCCAACCAATCCATTCCCATTATTACATCGAAATCAACCATTTCTAATTCAAATAAATCTGCCGAGGTTTGACGATTACAAATCGTCACAGTACAACCTCTTTATACCCTTCTAGCAATCACAGAATCTCCTTTTGGAGTGGATACCGCAAATGGTTTGCTTATTGATTCAGGTTCGACGCCAAACTTATCAGCCACAAGGGGCGTAACATATGATAATGTAGATCCAGGATCAATCAACGCATATACATCATAAAAAAGCACTGATAATATACCTATGACAACATCTGGAGATGACTCGAGATACTATCGACCTGCTAGAGCATATATTTGATTCTGAATGCCACTCGAACTCGCCACTGAACCTCTACTTCTACCACGACCTGCTGGCTGCTGAAAACCCCATGCTGGAGGTCGAATAATGAAGAGGTACCAGACACAGATCCGGTTGGCTGAGCCATACCACCACCTCCTCTGTTAGGACAATCCCGCATCATATGACCAGGCTGTCCGCAAAAATAACATGCATCAGAACCTTGATGGCACGGTCCAAAGTGGGTCCTGCCGCACTGATCACAACGAGGCATTGGGGACCTCATCTGAATAGTATCCCTGTGATGTTGCGAGCCTGATGCCCGCGAACTCTGACCTGGACCCGAATAGGTAAATCGTTCATATCGAGGTCTCTGAAATTGTGGAGGAGCATTACTTACAGGTGGTGCCGAACTCCTCGAATATTGGGGCCTGACACTACTTCTGAAGTCACCGGAATACCCTGCAAACCTCGTCCTCTTATGCTGGCCCCTATCCTGCTTCCTGTCTACTCTTTGCTGGCACTTATGATCCTCTAATGTCTGGGCATAAGCCTGAATACGAGAAATATCCATGCCCTCTATCAAAGATGCTGTAGTGCACTCATTTATCAGATGGGGTCCCAATCCGTTCACAAACAAATGGACCCTATCACCCATCTCTACCACCATATTTGGAGCATACCTTGCCAAAGAATCAAACTGCATACTGTACTCTCGCACGCTCATGTTACCTTGTCTAAGGTTCAAGAATTTATCAGCTCTGGCTCGTCGTACCTCAACTGGCAGGTAGTGACGAAGAAACGCCTCAGAAAATTCATTCCACACAGGTGGGGAAGCATCCGGACCCTTAGATCTTTCCCAACTATCATACCAGAAGACTGCTAAATCTCGTAACTGATAAGAAGCTAACTCCACTGCCTCCGTATCACTAGCATGTATAACCCGTAGTGTGCGATGAATCTGATCAATAAAAGCCTAGGGGTCCTCCTTGGGGTCTGACCCAGTAAACACTGGAGGATCTAAATTAATAAAAACACGAACTCTGGCACTAACTAGTTTATCAGCAGCACCGGTATTCTGCCTCTGAGTCTGAGAAGCTACCAAGCTAGTCAATAATTGTACCGCAGTCTGCAAATCCTGGTCTGTAGTACCAGATAAAGGAACTGGAGATGCTGGGTGGCTTCTAATATCCTCTAGGGAAGGAGGAGTAGATGTGGTCCGAGACAGCATCTCACTCCGAGGCTCACTTGGGCCTTCTCTAGCTTGGGGCACCTGACTGGTACCCTCTCTGGCATCTGTATCAAGCCGTCTACTATTTGCTTGCTTCCTAGTTGAAGGCATTGCTGTAATTAAACAAGGTGAATGTTAGGGACGAATGCTTACGACTCAGCTCTACGCACGATCTACATTTAGAAGGAAGGTAACAATCCTAAATGTCAGGCAGCCTCCTGATTATAAATGTGGCGCGCTACACACCCATAATCAGGACTCTACTAGACACGGCTCATAGACAATCCTTACGACACGACCTGCTCTGATACCAAGTTTGTTACGACCCGACAGGAGGGCCCCGACTGGCACCGGACCCTACTCAACGGGCACCGACGTACCCTTCATCTAGCTTTCCTTATTATCTATAAGGCTTGTCATACACATACAATCTCGAACAACATAATGAACTGAAATATCATACCATGATATGAACATACTAATATACATAATATGCCAACAAGGCTGCAATGCAAGACTATACAACAAAATACATACGTTTGCCGACACGGCAGTTCAGCTGTACATAAGTCAACCCAACACTTGTCTATGCAAAAACTGACACTTGTCTATGAGCCTCTACAAAAACATACATAATGCAACCTACGTCGGAATAGGGCCCCGACATGCCCATAATGCCTATAACAAAATGCATACCAAGACTACGGCAAGTCCGAAGGAGGGACCTCGCCAATATCTGCCAAACTAGATAGCCTACTGCAGTGGGGGAGCCTCGTCTATATGTCTGCCTGGACCTGCAACACGACATGCAGCGTCCACAAATAAAGAACGTCAGTACGGATAATGTACTGAGTATGTAAGACAGGAAACATAATATAAGGACAATAATATGCGTCAGGATAAGAACATATAACCTGTACCATCTGAATGCCTCTGAGGGCAACTAATCATGACATGCATGATGTGCACATGTATACATATACATATATATATTCTTTTTACATTCATCATGTACATACGCCTCTGTGGGCCTTATCATCATCATTTACATACGCCTCTGTGGGCTTCATCATCATCATATCATACCCGGCCGTAACAGGCTCGGTAATAACGTACCCGGCCTTCATAAGGCTCGGTAACAACATACCCGGCCTTCACAAGGCTCGGTAGGATAGAACATATGCATACATATAGTTGCACCATAGGTTCCATACCCGGCCGACTATAGCGCGGCTCGGTAGAGTAATATAGATAATGCATGCTGGACTCATATTATTCATACTTTTCATGGTGACGTAAGGTCGAAGAGATAACAACATATCAATCCTCCCATAAGAGGGGAAACAATATAAGCACTCCTACCTTCTAAGAGTAGAGTATCT
>MCJB01048235.1:35185-52342 GCA_002018475.1 Nicotiana obtusifolia | reverse complement strand
CATACCTGGTATTCTCTGCGTCAATTTCAAGCTTCGCACAGTTACAATTTCCTTAGTCTACAATGAAAGAACGATCTTATCGTTATTCTCTAAACGTTATGGTTATAATCAGCTTTAGCCCTAAATTTATATGGTGTTTCTCCACACCCTTCTCCTTCTAGAACCTCCACAATAACAGTAGTAAGACATGCAACTCAATAACAATCCAAAACAACCATAACCCAGTCCATTATCAGTAATTAACTTGAACCCATGGCTTCCAACCACCATCCCATGAGTTCTTACTTGCATGGAATGGAATACCATGAATTCCCAAGATAAAGAATGCATGAAAGGGAGTAGTAACTTACCTTGCATGTGGGATAACTCAGCCCTTTTTCCTTGGTCTTCAACTTCTAGGTCTCACTTCCAATTAGGGCTTGAAAAGGAGGAAAATCAGCTAGGGCTTCTCCTTAATTCTTCCATCTTCAGGTTCTTTTCCCCAATTTAGAACTTGAAAGGAGAAGAAATTGGTTAAAGTTTGTGCGGGACTTGAGAAAGGGTCGCAGGTGGGACTTCTTCTGGGTTTGAGTTTCAGAAAATGAAGAAAGAACTGGTCTAGGCCCCTTTTATAGGTTAGTCAATAAGTGATACATGTGTCTGACGCTTTCATATCTACGACCGCATTTCCATCGCAGAACCAACATGCGGTTTGCATTTTTGACGCGAAACTCAACCCAGAAATCTGTCTCATTATGCGATGAAGAAGGTCAGATTTGCGGTCCGCATTTTCAGTATGCGATCGCATACTGGTCGTATTCCTGACACAGATTTCTGCCCAGAAATCTGTCTCAGTTTGCGACACATTAGGTGTAATATGCGGTTCGCATTTCAAGAATGCGATCGCACTTATGGTCGCATTTTTGGCACTGGTTTTTGTCCAAAAATCTATCTTGGTCTGCGATCTCAGTGTCAGATTTGCGGCTCGTATGTGGGTTTTGCAGTAGCAAACCCAGCTTTGCGAAGCCCTTTGCTCTTTTCTTGATTTTTTGAACTCTTTTCCGGTTCTTAGGCTCCATACATATATACTATCTTACGACGTGGTCTAACGCACGAAGTTACGGGTTGTAACACTCTCCCCTTACATGTCTCCAGTTCTACGTGTCATCTCATCATTCATTCACCTGTTGCTAATCAATTTTATCCCATACAGTATTGTATCATATTGTTACTTTAACTACAATGTTTATTTTGACAGTTACTTAAATTTTATTGTATCGTATCGTTTAAATCCATCGTTATGTAACGAAGAAAAGTGCTAATTTATGAAACGACCGATTTTGTGGGCGTCGTTTCCTTATTTTTTTCTCTAATCTTGCCCTTTTTTATTGTTAAATAATTCTATATTATCCTTTACCCTACCTTTTATATAATAATATTACCTCGCACCTTACTTTTTCTTAATAATATTGCAAGTTTATTCTTCATATTGTTGGTGCATGACATCATGAAATGACGACAAATGATACAATCTATCCACATATTTTCTGTATCAAAATGATATAGTACAATACAATACAATATTATACGATACATTATGAAACGATACATAACAACTATCCAAACAAGTTATAAAGGTTTATCGTAAAACTGAAAAATTTATAAGAACAAATTCTTTTAAAAAAAATTGGTACATACTAGTTTCTCGTGCTTCCTTATCATATTTTAAATGTAAGGACAATTTTGGTAAGTGCATGCAAATAAGTCTCTTTTGAAAAAAATAAACTTATCGTTATATATTGTTACTTCCTTGTTTTATTTTTTATTTTTCTATTTTCCTACAAAATAATTGACTAATTACATCTCAATCACAAATTACTTGCTTGAATCAATTACATCTCTTTTTTTTCCTCCTTGAATTACTAATAAAGTGACAAAAGTCAAAAGTCAAAGCTAGGAAACAGGAAGCTACCATGAGACACTCCACATGGAATGATCTGCCAAAAAAAGGTTACAACAACACTCTCACCAACTCCTCCATATTGGTTCTAGTGACACATCGATCCACCAACTCCTCTGCCAAATTTTCTCCCTGATTATTTATGTATTAATCATTAATAACTATTTATAGCTTCCAGCTTTTTGCATAATTTTTTAAAGCTTTTAGCCTAGCAAAAGAGAGAGTGTATGTGCCGCAAACTTACAGAGAGGAGCACTGCTTTGAGTACTTTAAAAGATGGCTACCAAGTTGTGGGCTTCAGGGGCTGCTTCATACCTCAGGGTATCAACGTTTCACAGAACATTTGCTACTGGTAATATAGATGGGCATAGATTCACGTTTATATATAACATTTTTATCATGTTTTCTCTTGTTTTTTTTTTGGGTTGTATGAATGTGAATCATGAATTTGTTTTACAAGATTTTTCTTGATCTGTCATCCCTTCGATTAAAGATCCGATTTTTGGAAATTGGTTGTGCTTATTTTGTCTATTTGGATCAATAGAAGTATTAGGAACTTTTTTTTTTTTTTTTTTTTTTTTTTAATGTTTTCTTGATTTTACAGTCTGTCAACTTTGCCATGTGAATATCATCAAGATCGTGTTGAAGGGCAAATGATGTTACTGTTATTTGCTTTATCTATTTGTTGTTAAAAATGTGTTATACTCTATGTGAGATCTGTATATGCTGGATCAGTATTTCTTTTTTGGTGGGATAATGGTGCTGTCCGGGCCAACTTTGGCGCACCTCAGCTATTCCATGATATACCTGTTACCTCCGACAAGTACATGTATCAGATAACTCTGTCCACCAAAGCTTAGGTAAACGGGAAGAAATATTCTATCCATTGACCACTAGGCCACACCCTTGGTTGTGGGATCAGTTATCATCGAGATTAATAATGAAATGGAATGTTATTTGCATTTGATGTTCATTACTTTGATGTAGTACTGGAAAATGGTCATATATGTCAGCATTGACAGTTTCCAAAGTTTAGTGGTGGACCTCTGAAATTTTGCATTTGTTTGAAAGGATTAACTAACGGAGAACGAGAGTAACTTGTTAGATCAGATTAGTAACTTATAGCAATTCTTCTTCTTTTGTTCAATTTTCGGTGTTTTCAAATAAGATCTTCCCTTTAAATTCTACCAAATGAAAGAGAAGTTCTAAAGCAGTGTCTATCAGTATGCCTAAATGAAGAATTACAGTATATGTTAGTTGTTATCCTTTTCTATAGCGAGGACTTCTCCAAATTTAATTGTTTTTTCTCATATCTTCTATCTAAATGCTCCATATACAAAGGCATTTCAATGCATTACCATGTGTTTTTATATGGATAAATGCAAAGAATATGGAACTCCTTTAACTGAATTTGCTTGGGTGTATTATCTGGGTATAGCTAGCAGGATTTAAGCGTGGTGCTCTAAGATTTTCTCTATTGAGTTAATCACTGCCAAAAGATGTACAACTCTTCATAAACCCTTGTCATGTTTGATTGAGGTACCATGCTTGAGCTGGAGGGTACGTTCAATTCATAACCAAGAGTATCCTTCACCCAGGAACCTTGGTGAGACAAAGCTTCTTGGAAAATGAATTTAATGGAAATCAGGTGCCATAGTCCTTCAGTTAAAAATGAATACAGATAAAAGAATGGTACCAATTAAAAATTTGAATTATGTTATGCTCTGAATGGTGATATAGTTTAGAGTGATCATATTGGATTTCCTTATATCAATTGGTTTTGTCGATTTTGTTCACTTGTATGCTAAACTTTTAGATGGAATTCCATGTGATAATTGGTTTCTACCATGACATGTCTGGTCCCTTTGACTTAATGGTATATTCTGGGAGGTGTTTATTTCTTGGACCATGTGAAAATAGAAAAGTATGTAATATAAAACTCAGAGGGGTTGGTAGTGGGTGCAAGAAATAATGTCTCCTCCTGCAAAAGGGGGTGAACTGGCAGACAATGTTTTGTGACCCCATTTCATACCGCTCTCTCTTTTTCTACTGATAAAGAGAACAAAGAAGAAAAAACTTGTTAAAGAAAGTAAAAGGAAAGCAGAAAAGGGAGGAATGGTAAAAGATTAAGTAATGTACTAATGTTTGAATATGATCCGTCAGCGTATTGACTGTTTGGGTTCAAATTCCTTTGCAGTTGTCAAGGATTTGAAGTATGCAGACTCTCACGAATGGATCAAAGTTGATGGTAGCTCTGCCACAATAGGCATCACAGATCATGCTCAGGATCATTTGGGTGATGTTGTGTATGTTGAATTACCCGAAGTGGGGGCTTCTGTTACTCAATCTGGCAGTTTTGGCGCTGTTGAAAGTGTCAAGGCCACCAGCGATATCAATTCTCCAGTTTCAGGAAAGGTGGTTGAAGTTAACGAGAAGCTCAACGACACTCCTGGTCTGGTGAGTTTCCGAGTTCTCTAGATTATTTTCTTTCATTGAGGTGTAGCTTTTAGTAGTAGATATAGAGAATTTCTAGTGCTTTTTATTTGTATTTTTGTTTTGTATAATATTGGCTGAATTTTTAAATAGAGAAACATGTTCAATGAGGATTCATATAGCCGAACCCGACTTGTTTGGGATTGAGGCATAGCTGTTGTTGATGTTGAGGTATAGCCTTAGAGGTTGAAGTAAAATGCTGAATACTTCAACCGGACATTCTTGCAAATTGAGTGGATCTTTTGGTGTTTAATCTGCGGCATATGCTTCAAGCTAGTAAATTGGAAGAACTATTTACACATACCCAACAGCTGAAACCAAGTGTATTTATCTTCAAACTAATGTGCTGTCATTAATCCAGAAGGTCATTCTGAGTTTTGGATATGATGATTTGGTGAATATGTTAATGGTGCTATAAACAGCTCTGTTATGCGTTCCTATAATATAATCCACCCCCCAACAACCAAAAAAAAAAAAAGAAGAAGAAGAAGAAAGAAAACAGCTCTCTTTTGTGGACTTCAGAATCACAATGCTTGCTAATGCAAAAAATAGCTCCCTTACAAAGTCTATAAAGGTCACGGTCACCAGTTTATGTAGATTCATTATTAACTCTGTAAGACCTTTCTCAAGGCATTTGTGTAATACTTTATGAACTTTGTTTATCTTTTCCCAACCCACTCAAAGAACTCCCATACTGCTGTGGTTGCTCGATTACCTATTGACAATGCTTGCTTTTGTGCAAAATTAGCTGTCATGGGTATCCGAAAGGACTGTCTGAGTCATCAGTCCATATGGATTAATTGTTGATGTTTAGAGATTCGTCAAACACTACCTTGCAGAATTTTGGTAAAACTCCAGGATATTTGCATTTCTAAAAATATGAGAGTTGGATCAACTCATATAAGGATCATTGTCGTTATCAGGAAAAATATCATAAGCTAGTGGTATATCTGAGTTAGCTTGAATCTGTTGTGAAATTGTCGAGCAGATTCTTTAGCAAATAAATAACTTTTGCAACTGTCCCATGAGGTTTTGAAGCTATTGTTGACTTCTTGAGCTTAGTTATAATCTTATTTTTCTGCCTGATTCACACAAGACCTCAAGTCTCCGGACCAATTGTTACTTGCTAGATTATTCGGTGCAATTTTAACTATCTTCTGTTTTGATGCCGATGAAACTTGAAAGCACTAGAAGGTAGGAAGTGTGGGAGGATGGAAAAATATTGTTTGTCAAGGAATCAGGTTCATGGATAGATCATGAAAAAGCCCTACTAGTAACAACCTTTTCTTTCTTGCATTATAATTTCTAAAACTCATCATCATGCATCCCTAAGCAGACAACAGATAATAGACAACTCTTTGTAGGCTTCATCCTTTTCGTGTAAAGTTTTCAGTTGGTTTGAGATACTCTTGTTAGCACTGTGTCCTTTCATTTGGGTATTGATCTTAGAGTGAAGCTTGTTTTTGCATCACGGTAAGCAGAAGTGATGGGATACTGTTGTCTGTGATTATTCAACTTTAAAAAGGGGATGCCATACGAAGTTGTCCTTTCTCCCATCTGCCTAAGCCTTGTTGGGTAGAGTTAGCCGGTACCTGTGCTAGTGAGAGGTAGTTGGCACCCGATGGAATAGTCGAGAAGCGCGCAAGCTCGCCCGGACACCACGTTATCCCAAAAAAGGAGATGTCAGACGAAGGTGTCCTTTTAACCTAAGTTGCTTAGACTCTTCACTGTCGGTGCCACACCCGTGTCGACATAACATGGGTGTGGGATCCGTACTGGATGTGGTCAGTCGATTTTGGGTACTTTAATGAAAATCAACGGAAAAATTCGAGACAAATACAGTGATTCCTGGAATCAAAACAAAAGGTAGGGTGAAATTGAAGAAATAAAATACCTTGTATGTAGAAACTTCTATGCCAGTCCTTTTCCTTTTATCACATTCTCGGATTTAGTCACCACTTAAGTTTTTCGGATAATGTCTCATAATTTAGACATGCGTTTATAACTTGATATTTAATGAATTATTTTTAGTTGAATCCCTGCTTCCGGATCCGTACCCGGATCCAACATTTAGATCATGAAGGACCTAACCTCTAGATCCACACTCGTACCGGACACCCGCCCCCGAGTCCGAGCAACTTAGCTTTTAACGGGAGAGATAGGATATAGATTGTTTTCTTGGATTTTGTTTATCTAAGAACGTGTAGCTTTCTTGTCCCCAAGAGATGGTGAAATGGTTGAGGCATGACAATAATACCTAGAGATTGCAGGTACATATCATAGCTACAACACTTAGTTCGATCCTATCTGCTACATCCTTGATGGGCAACCTCGGCAATATGCGCTTGTCGGTTGGACAATCTGCTTGCCCGGTGGATTAGTTGAGGTGCGCAAAGTTTGTTTGTTCACTAATGATATCACAGAAAAGAGGGAAAAAAAGAAAAATGAATGTGTAACTTCCTCACCGAATCTGGAGACAACAAAATTGATTGGTGAGACTTAGCTGATTAAATATCACATCTCGAGGCTAATTTCTTGTACTCCGTGGGAGTACTTGCTGAATATTTTGCTAGTTCAAGTGTTCTCTTTCAGTTTTAACACCAGATAGCATGATGTTGGTTTTCTCGTGTTATCTTTTCATTTTCTAGTTCTTTCCCATCATTTAAAATGACAATGCTCTTCCAAAATTTTAGGTTAATGAAAGCCCGTATCAAGATGGATGGATCATAAAGGTGGAGATGAACAATAACGACGAGCTCAAATCCTTGATGGACCATGACCAGTACTCCAAGTTCTGTGAAGAAGAAGATGCAAGACATTGATTTGAAGCCTGATGGAGTTGAGAAAGCAACATTTTTCTTGCAGGATTTGTTTTGTGCATTGTGAGGCTAATTCCCAATTCCAGGGAACTGAAATATTCTACTAGTGATTTCTTCGGTGTTTAATTTAACACGCTGCATTTCATCATTTCTTCTAGTTTAGCAGAATAATTAGCTTTTTTCTGGCTTTGCATTTAATTCCCTTTGTTTTCATTTGATTTTCATCAATATTGACATTGTTTTACGTTAATATGCATGTTCCTTTATACAAACTAGGCACAAGGTTAATTTTGTTCTGGTTCAGTTCTCTATAAGGATTTCTTTGTATAGTATGGAGTAAAAGTATAGACTAAAACGTTCGCAATCGCAAAAATTGCAGCAGCGGTCAATGAACAAGTGAAGTAATGTCATCATTTAGCAAATACTAGGTAGGGTATGCCTGTGCTGCACGGGCTCAACATGATAGATATAGCTGTAATCTTTTTTAATGGTACTTATAAAGTGAACTGTTTGACCTTTTCCAAAATATTTTTAGGGTATTATCACTTTTTAATGGTACTTATAAAGTTACATATTTTGTGCTATTAAGATTTTACCAGGAAAAAACCCGAAAATTCGAAAAAAATCGAAACACCCGAGATTGAAAAATCCGACTTTATTGGTTTGGTTTGATTTATAAATTTAAAAATCCGACACTATTGGTTTGGGTTGGTAATTGAAAAATCCGAACCAACCCGACTTATGTACACCCCTAACATATATATATATATATATATATATATATATTTGGTTATTATTTTAAGAGCGACTATGCAATGTCATTTTCACTTTTTTATTTGCAGTATAACTTCAAATGTGAAAACAAAGAATGATTCTGCCTCTTTTTGTACCCGTATATGCTATCTTAGTATTTTTGATATTGTACAGTGTTTGTTAAGGATTTACTTATTTAGAAAACTAGTATCTATGAACGTGCGTTGCACGTTAATAATGGCACGTAATGATTAAAATATTTATTTATATGAAGGAACAACAAAATTTAATTAATGAGAGAAATTTTATGTATAATAATACAACAATCATCTAAATGCCGAAAAATATTATTATATTAGCATAATACATAAATTTAAAATAAAAGGACATCATCAAAACTTACACAAATGATAATTTTGTCATGTTAGTTAGATAATTATATATTATAGTTTAAAAATATTTAATGTGCTTGTATCTTAACGAACACTTCTTTGTGGACGATATTTTTTTTTTGTGTGTTTCCTCTTAATGTATTGATTGCTCTGCCTTAACCAAAACTCTTGTTGCCGATCTTGATATCCCATTTGGAAGTGCAACGTACAATTGTTCGTGCAATAAAACATATTGCGGTAAATATAGTCCAATATTTAGGACGTTTGTCCTTGTGCTTTATTTATTATATTTGCAAAACATAAACATACTTAAAATTATTTTCACACAAATTTAAAAGGATATTCCTTAGTTTCGGAAGATGAAAGTTGAATTCGGGGATAAGAATATACTTAGAAGCACATTGACCAATATCATAATTTTTGTATGTATAACGTTATTGTCAAAACTTCTATATACCATCTGTGTTATTACATAAGCTATTCGACGTATCTAAGCTTTTCCGTAGCATGACAGGCATATTTTTCTTCAAAATTAACCTATATACAATGGAAGATCAATTTTAACTTAGTCTATTATAAATACGGTGATACTAACATACGTAAAAAATAAGAAACTTGACAACAAACATGTATGGTAGAAGGCCATTTGGTATTAAAGTATTTAATTATTCTTCTTGGTAGTAATTATTGATATCATTTTCTACTAAGTCAAAACTGAAAAATATTTTGTTTTTACTATAAAATTTTGCAATCAACATTTTATTTAGTTGATCACCATATTCAATTCTGCCAGCTAAGATATCTTTTTAATTCTATTATGCGATTTGTACAAATTGCGTTTTAATCTATTATAGAAATATTTTTCTTATTAAATGCACTACTATTGGATTGATAACCAAGTGTTCAGTAAGAACCAAATCATCTTTTATTAGATGCTCTTCTTCGTTTCCGACACGAAGCAAGAAGACACTGAATAATGAATATGTTCTTACTTTATATTTCTTGTCAGTTGAATCTTTTTCGGTTGAGTCCAGAAGTATAACTTTGGCAAGCTAGCTTTTACAGTCCCTGCTTTTGTCGATTTTGGAACTACTGGTAGTACTTGACAGAACTTACCTCCCAAACCATTATTTTTTCACCAAACGGTTCGTTAATATCCAATATATTTCTAGAACTCCATGCAATTATTTCGATCTTAATCATAAGTGCTTCATCCCATATTATCAATTTTGCTTTCCTTATAAATTTAGCACCATTGCTCTGCTTAGATATATTTGTGATGGTTATTTAAATTGTTTGAAAAGGTATATCAAATCTAAAGTGGGTGGCCTCATAATAAAATCGTTGTTGGTACACCACTTGCTATTATTGCTAATAGTGTCGTGCCTCTTGATATGATATTTGTATGTAATGCATGACATAGAATATTATTTTGATTCCGCCGGAAACATCTACAAAGAATAATCCCGTTATACCAAAGTTGACTCTTTATAATATAGTCTTGAAAGCTTGTTCTTGTTTAGGATTTAGCTTTGATTGTGTTTCTTGAGACACTTCTATAGCATTTTGATTCTTAATAATAAAGTAACTTTTTTACTTTGTGTTCTAACGCTCTTTTTATGGAATAAATTTATGTACCCTAAGTTTTTTTTTTTTAAAACTTGAATAAGATATTTACTTATATGATAAATTTCAAAAATAATTGCCCCGAGTTCATAAGTGCTTCATCACAGGTAATTATAAGAGCGTAGGAGTATTTTCTTAATATTAGTTCATCTCTTATTTTGAATATATAATCTTAATTATAATTTTATCCATCATAAATTTTATTTTCAAAGAGTAAAAAATTGATATGATATTTCACTAAAAATTATTTTTGTACCAAGTTACAAGGTGAATTTGTTAACGGAAGGAGTTAGTTCTCATGTGTGTTTGTTTACTTCTGTTAAGTAGACTATATCTGCCCGAGTTTTGTAAAGGACAATATGTGGTCATGTGCATAGGTAAGAGATAAAATACACTTAACCCCAAAGATAAAGGACAAATTTGAGTAAAAATTCTGAATTTTCCTGCAAAAAGAAATCGGAAGAAAACACTCATGGATAATTATTATTTGCAGATTTAAAAATCTCAAGTTAGTTACGTGGGGATTTTTAATCAGTATGTACGTGCATGCATAATAATAATAATAATAATAATAATAATAATAATAATAATAATAATATATAAATGACCCAAGATCTGTCGGTGCCGGCGGTAGTCCGCTCGACTGCGATAGACCCGAATCAAGAGAGTACCCTTGTCATCAAACAAGAATCAAAATTAAGGAATTCTATGATATGAATTTTTAGCCTTATAATGATGTACATGATTAGTTGTATGGTAAATTCTTTTACCCGAGCAAGGGGCCTGTCAGTAACTAAATACTGCGGTGACTTCAGATCATGTGTGTAAGATACCCCGAAAGGCTCACTGGGATTAAAACGGCCTTAAATAACAGCAATAAACGGCCTCTCACCAGACGCTACACGTAGCCACTAAGGCAAATCGAAGTCTACAGTAAATAGTACGACTGCACCACCATCTCAGAACCAAGCTAAAAATTACATGATTATAAGTTAACTATTCATATTTAGAGTCTCTTGATTTAAATAGAGTCTAGTTCTTAGTTAATATGAAGCTAAGAAGTAATCGTATTCAACATAGATATGAATTTAGCCGGCAATAAGCCTGGCCATCGGAGATTAAGATATAAAAAGAAACAAAATAAAAGTACTACCTGGTGCCCTTTGTGCCCAAAACTCTGAGTGCTTTTGATTTTTTTTTTTACAAAATTACAAACTTGAACTATACAAAACTGATTACTAAACTAGAGAGAAGATAGAGTATACAAGGCTTAGAGAGAGAAAGAAAAACTCCAAAAATTTCTAATGCTGAATAATGAGGCGAAAGCCTCAATTTAAAGAAAAATTTTGTACAGTATTTTACTATTCACGCATCAGTGAATAGTGACCGTTTCTACTATTCACACATCAGTGAACAGTGACCGCTATCGCTGTCTGGGCCCATGAGTATGACTTGTTATCCCCTGAGTATAACGTGTGGGGTCCACTATTTTATCTGATTACTGTTTCGTCTCTTTTCCCTTCAATTTTTGTAGAAAATCTTCTACTTCTGAAAGGTCCCACTTTTAACAGACTCTTCACTTTGTGAATTATCATCTTTGTTACAGGAATATCCTGTATTACTCTTCATTGACGTTTCTGATTTATCCATTTCCAATAATAAAGTCCTCTTAACATCTTTCAGATATTCCTCTACCATCTGCTGTTTATTATTTTGCTGGAGATTGATTTTTCGAGCAATATATTTGATAGAAATATCATCCATCATAGCTTTTGTAGCCTTTTCTTTATAAACCTTTACTGCCGCTTGGATATTATCTACGGTCTCTTGTCCATGCATCTGATTGGTGTTTGGGTCAATTTTTATCATCTTGTCCCAAAAATTATTGAAATATATCCGATATAAACAGGGAATTTGTTCGTCAGTATAACCACCTTCTGGTATCCATTTGTGTATCCATGGAATAGAAAATTCCAAAAAGAAGTAAATTTGACCCATTTTTTCGGGCCAACATATATGATCCTGTTTAAATAGAGTATCCAAATCTAGAGATAATGTGAGCTATTCCTCATATAATTTCCTGTAGAATACCGGTAATATATTTATTGACGGACCATGGTATGACCACCAGTGTAAAAACCAATTTGGAATTTTTTCAGAGTATATTCTGGGACATACTTTAATAAACCAAGTATGCCTGTGCCTATCATATTGTAGTATAACATATCTGAAAAAGCTTGGATATAATCCCAATAAGTATAACTAAATTGTTGCTTATTGTCAAGTATAACTTGACGCTCTTTCATTGTGAAAGTTCCCCACTCTTCAGCAGATATAATCTGCTTAATTATCAATTTAGAAAAGTTTAAAACATTATTTTCATGGTTATTACCATAAAAGTGCTGAATCTCAGCACTGCCTGAATTCTTCAGAATAGACTCGTAGTATGACCGAGTTTTGTATGATTTTTCAGGGAAGTATAACTTCTCAATTAAATACTGTTGGAGTATCTTCCAAGGGTCTTCTTTCCACTGTAAGTCGTGGTTTTCCAAAGGAAATATCATTTCCCTTTTTGTTACCTTTTCATAATTCCTGATATCATCAGGATTTTCGACTGTCATAGCTGCATAGGTATCACCTTGTGGAGTTCTTTGTGAGGCTAAATATGCCTGTAATTGCTCATATAATGGGCTATATTTTGGAATATCTTCCATATTAATTGATCGAGAGGAAGATTCTCCTCTTTCTTGAGAAATCTTTTCATTTATAAGAGATTTTCCACCTCTTTGTATAATAGGAGTAGTATAACCACTCCTTCCTCTACGGCCTCTATAGTTGTCGTAGTTTCCTTTTCCTCTTCCCCAATCATAGGAAGATTTTGGCCATTGCTGGCTCATCCTGCATTCAGACCATATATTAGTCATTTAAACATTCACGCGATAAAAAGTCAGGAAGAAAATTATCAATTCCCTTTTTATATTCTATATCAAAATCGAATGACGCTAATTGTGCTTGCCATCTAGCAAATATAATCTTGGAAGCATCATGCTTAAAATCTTTATTAAACATAAATTTAACAGCTTGTGCATCAGTTCTTATTAAGAACTTCTGATTGTATAAATCATCCTGAAATTTTAAAACATATTTAACAATAGTGAGCATATCATGAGCCACAGTAGCATATTTCTTCTGAGCCTCAGTCCATTTTCCTGAATAATATCTTATCAGATATTCTTTCTTGTCATGGGGGTTTAGTTGTTTCAATATTCCCCCGAAACCGATATTAGAAGCATCAGTTTCAATTATTTTCTTCCATAATGGATTAGCCAAGGCTAAACATGGAAGAGTAGCAACTTTTTGCTTTGCTTGCTTAACAATTTGAGTGTGACTATCAGTCCAAGGAGTTTTATTACCCTTTTCTAGTCTATCATATAAGGGAGCAAGGTCACGAGACATATTTTTATAGAAAGGAGAAATATAATTTAAACTACCCAGAAATCTCTGCGGTTGAGTTCTATCAGTAATTATATCAGGAAACTTTGAAGCAAAATCTATTGCTCGTTGAATAGGTGTAATCTTACCTTGACAGATATGATGTCCAAAAAAACGAATATTAGTTTGAAATAAACTTATTTTTGGTTTAGATATAACCAAATCATTTTGAATGACAATTCGTTTAAAAATGTCTAAGTGCCTATAATGCAATTCTAAAGTTTTAGAATAAACAAGAATATCATCAATGTAAACAATAATAAAATCCATATAAGGATTAAAAATATCATTCATGATTTTTTGAAATTCAGAAGGTGCGTTTTTCAAACCAAAAGGCATTACGTTCCATTCGTATTGCCCAAAAGGAACATTAAAAGCAGTTTTATAAGTTTGTTCCCTAAATAATTGAATCTGCCAATAACCTGATTTTAAATCAAATTTAGAAAATATATTGGCATCATATAATCGAGAAATTAAATCTCTTTTATTAGGGATCGGGTATCTAATCCATTTTAAAACCTTATTTAAAGGCTTATAATTGATAACTAATCTGGGAACTCCTCGTTCTTTTTCAGCCGCATTATTAACATAAAAGGCTGTACATGACCAAGGTGATCGCGAAGGTTTTATTAAACCTTTCTGTAATAAACTGTCAATTTTCTTTTTACAGAATTCGACTAATTCTGTGTTCATTTGACAGGGTCGTGACTTCGTCGGAATATTTTCCTCAGAAAAAGAGTCTTCATACGGAAGAGAGACCACATGCTTTTTCCTATCCCAAAAGGCACTTGGGTGGTCAGCACAAATAGAGACAGCAAATTGTTCAGAAATTAGTTTAACCTTTTCTTGAACTTTTGTAGATTTTAAAATATCATCTATAGACATGCTGTAAATTTCATGTTGCAAAGAATTTAAATAAAATATTTTTCTATCAATCAAAGAATTTATATTTCGTGCAAGAGGTTCAGTTATAAACTGGAACGAAATCTTTTTACCCATATAAGTAGCATTGAATCCATTGCTATCAACATGAGTAAAGGGATAAATAGTTTGGATAAAAGAAGTTCCTAATATGATAGGAGGAAATATTTTATCTTTAACAAATATAAAGAAGTGAGGAATACACACTTTTTGTTTACAAACATATGCATTCGGCAATTTGTATTCAATTTTCATTCTATTACCAGAAGCAGAACTGACTTTATGAGAAATTTTCTGAAAATATTTGGTCGGAATTATTCCTTCCTGAATACAACTTATGTCAGCACCACTATCAATAAGTGCAGTTCCAGTAATAGCAAAATTATTATCAATTAAAATAGTATACTTAACATACCATCTATGTGAAGTAACTATTTGCATCATTCCTAAAAATAAATCATGGTTGGGATCAGAAATAGCCTTTTTTAAAAATTCAGATATTACTTCTAAATCATTGTTTTCAGAAATAATCCCTTTTTTCTTAATATCAGTTGAAATAGCATTTTTCTCAACTTGTCCGATTCTATGATCCAAAATCATTTGGTTTTGCTTGAGAGATTTAATCTCATTTTTAAGTTGTTCAACTTCAAATTTTAAATCATCTAATGAAGAGGTATTACTAGGAAGATTCATATTGTGTGGGAAGTTCTTGTCTAAAAGTCATTTTTGAACTTCCGCCATATAATATGGAACTTCATCAAGTATATCTCTTTTTCGAATAGGCTTATCAGCAGATTGTGAAGTAGAAGTAGAAGCCATATTAATAATTTTTTCTCGTAAAATAGGGTCTGAGACTTCTTTTAATAGTTGTAAAATTTTATCAGAATTAATAGGCTTTATTTCAAAATCATTTTGAAATTGAGATTGTAATTTATAAAAATCCAAATTTTCACAGGAACATTTACCTGTTTCATTGGCACATTCATCACAAGTATCAGTATCAGATAAATCAAATATTTTAATAGACATTTCAGACGAAGCGGATGAAGTATAATCAGTATCATAATCTTCTGTAGAACTTTCTGCCATAATTTGCAGAAACTTCTCTTTGGATTTATCATCCAATTCAAGAGCAAGAGCTTTAAGATTCTCTTTCTTGCAGTTTGGAGCAATGTGGCCAAATTTGCCACACTTATAACACTTTATGTTTTTCAGATCTCGTTTAGATCTTTTTTTGGCAAATCGCGTTTCTTTGCGATATTTTCTTCGAGCATATTGCTCTTCTTTAGATCGACGATGTCATCGTTTTTTACCCTTTCTTTGGTAAAAATCAATAGTACTTCCTTTTACTTTTCCCCTTTTCTTTTTAAAAGAGGAGCCGTCATCCATACCAAATTGTTGACAAAAATCACCTAACTGAGTTCTTTCAGTTAGTTTCTGTCTCTTGAGCTGTTGCTTTAATTTCAGCTCATTACATAAACTTAATCCTTCTTGGGTACATACCCCAATTAATTTGCCATAAGTATAGGTACTATAATGAATCTGGACATTATTTCCACGACGAGATTTTCTAACTCTTTATGCAAATAAAGGAGGTAATCCATCGATAAACTTTCCTTTCCAGTGTTTGCTATCACTTTCGGGTAAATCCATAACCCTGCTTAGAAAGGTATCCTTATACCAACGAAATTCACCTAGATGTTTACATCTAAGCTCATTTAATAAGGTACGAATATTTTCGTGCATATTGGTAAATCTACCACTAAAATATTCTATAATAGTTAAAACTAAGGTATAGACACATTCTTGTCTTCCTGCTTCTAAGGGTCTACCTAAGGTATCTACCACAGGTTCTTTCTTAACAGCATTATAAATTGCTAATTTATCTTCAGGAGACAAAAAATTATCCCACCATCCTCTTAACTGTCCAGTAAATCCTGCGACTAACATTCTGCAAATTATCACCTCAGTATTTTTGTCAGAGGTAGCCTTACAAATCGTAGAATACATCAACATACGATGTACTAAGATACTAATTCGTCTATCAGTCAAACCATCTAAATTCCATTCATAAATGGCATCACCGTTATAACTGGTGTTGGTTTGGTACCAATCTCTTTCTTCCAAGAGAATATCCTGAGGAGTTGGTCTTGGATAATAATAGGTACTCATTCTAGGTGTATCACCATAACGTTTACCTATTTTTCTAAGCTTGTTAATTTCGGATCTAGTTTCTTCCTTATAATCTTTGGAAGGGTCAGCTATATTTTCTGCATATTCAGAAGCTAACTCAAGGGGTTTGAGATTTAAACTAGCTAATTTTTCGTTAACTAGTTGTTCTAAATCTTCTCGTGATTTAATCTGAAAACCAGCAATATCTGGACGTCTCTGTATAGAGGGTGGTAGTTTAACAGATGTAGAGGGCTCATCGGAAATTACTTGAGCCGAATGAACTACTAAAGAGCGATCCGATGAAGAAGTAATATTAATCCTCTTTACCAAATCAATTAAACAGTCAAGTTTTGAATCAAGAGAACTGATATGTTCACCCAAAACTTTAACATATAAAGACAAATAATTATTTTGAGAGATCAAATTATTAATCTCTTTTATGCCATTACCAGCGATATCATCTTCAATAAATCTTTGAAAAGCAGCAAAAGTAATACCTGTATTATTGGGTAATACAAAAGGAGCTTGTGGAGGATAAATACTTTTAACC
>MCJB01048235.1:18754-35063 GCA_002018475.1 Nicotiana obtusifolia | reverse complement strand
TCTTGAGAAATACTTATTTTATCTTCAGTAGTATAATACTCACTGTACCAGTTTTTAAAACTTTTCCATTTATCCTGACAAAATTCTGACAAAATATGTTGTCTTGCCGGTGATCCCGTACTAAAATCAATTTGGAACTTAATCATCATTTAAACATCATTCAAATTAAAATCCATTTCGGATGCAGTAGGAATATCCTTATCAGAAGACTTGTCTTCTTGTACTATATTATTAAAATTTTTTATACGTTCTACTCTTTTATCATTATTAGTAGTAGAAATAGTATGCAAAGAAGCAGATCGATTTAATCAAGCTGGACCATATACTGGTTCTACTGGAGCAATATAAGATTGGGTTGAAGGCAAAGAAAACCTTCTGCTACCAGTAAAGGATTGCCTATAAGGCGTTAAAGACTTGTTGTCTTCAAATTGAATGCAAATCTGACCTTCTGGGGTCTGAGAAATATGAGAATAGTCACAATTTGTGACTGTATCTGCTTGTTGACTCGGTGATATTACTGAGTCTAAAATCCATGTAGTAGGGAAATTAATTTCATCCCATCTAATAGGTCTCCTAGTGGTGACCTTGGATTTAGCAAAATTAGTCTCAAATATAATAGACTGATTAGACGAATCTGTCAACTTACATTGAGGATTTAGAGTAGACAAAAACTTATAATAAATCCTGTATGATAAACAAATAAGTTCAGAACCAGGTGCATAATTATAACCATGCTGATGCAAATAAATTTGATCAAGTGTTATCAATGCCATCTATGAATAAGATAAGAAAAGGCGTTGGTTAGCCTTGGAGAAGATCCAAGCGTCCATAAATCTTGCTATGGACGAATCTTGTGTTGAAGATGTACATTTGTGTTTATGTTGTATTATTATGTAGTTATTGAAGACATTTATTCTTATTTGTTTGGTCCTGCATGACTATTCTTTAAATTAGCCAAATTGTGACCTTTTTGTTAAATTAGTTGTTTCCTAGTTGATTTAGGTTAACTAGTTATTCTTTTCCTAGTTGAGTTAGGTAAAGGCTCATTCTATATAAGCCTAAACACTTCATTATTTTGATACCTTTTGACATTATTATCAATCAAAAAACGGCAGCACATTGCTCCCAAAATCGTGTGAATTAATTTGTCCAATTTTGGTGTGATTCAAAATTGAACTTGTTCCTTTGTTTGATCGAACAGTTTGCAAGACCATTGTTGTCTTGAGGGTTGTTCGTATAGTATAGGTACTCCGTGACTTCATCAAGAAGGTAAGTAGACTAGTTCTTACTTGTTGTCTTGATAGTTCATTGAGCGTCTTACTTCTATCTTTTGTTTTCTTGTTTCCACTTTTTATATTGCATCACCGTGACTTCATCAAGAAGGTAAGTAGACTAGTTCCTACTTGTTGTCTTGATAGTTCATTGAGCGTCTTACTTCTATCTTTTGTTTTCTAGTTTTCGCTTTTTATATTGCATCAATGTATGTATAAAAGGGGGTGCAAAAAGGAAAACCAGCTGCAAGTGTTGAGTGGAATGTGAAGGGCTTGAAAGAGGAGGCTGCAGTGAGCGAGAAAGATAAGTGTGGGGTGTACCAAGGACCGACTCACCTAAGATTTATGCAATATGACCTATGTTTACTATAGTAGAATGTTTTCTATTTTTGAATTGGACTAAACACTGCGAGAAGTAAATGTTAGTTGAGTTTTTAAAGCCATTCTCTGAAACTAAAGAATTTTGAAAGAAGGTCCGGAGGGGTGTAAAAGACAACCCTCGCGTGTCATTGTGAGTGATAGTGTACTGCCAAGACTCGATAGAAAAGAGTGTGATGACAATATATATAAAGCGGTAACAGGTAGTGGGCTATTAGTAACAACATTGAAGCAAGCAGATTAGTACATAATGAACAAGTAAGGCAGGTAAGCACAAAGTTGCAAATTAAGCACAATTAAAGCAATATATAAACATTCCTAAATTCTAGGTCTAGTCTAAGTTTGTTAAGGTCAGAACCTAAGGGTATTCCCCAGCAGAGTCGCCATGTTATTTCGTGGATGAGTCAGAACAAGATTCAACTAGTGGTTTCCATTTTAATGATAAAGGAGAGTTGCCACCTAATATTTAAAAGTATACTAGGGTACCTATTTTAGTTATTAAATTATTATCCTATTAGTATGCTAACTAGTGAGAGTTGGGTAAAGGTTCTTGTTCTTCTAAGGGGAATGTCTTAGGTAACCCCTAAAATCTACTTGAGGTAGCTCCATAGGACTTAGACTAGGATAGTGAATTAGATTTCTATATTCTATTTAGTTAGTGCTTAAAGTTTGTGGCTTACCCTATGTCTTGTTTAAAGTCTATCATTTGAAAGAAAATAGTATATGTACATTCAAAAGAGGATGTAAGTTTAATTTGTAAAAGCCATTTAAAATGTTTACATCTACACGATTGAAGAGATTTGGAAATGTCCCTTATAACATTTACAACTACAAGATGTAAGATGTGGCTATGTTTTAATATTTTATCTTTTGAAATAACATAGGCTACTTATAAAAAATCTTGTAGAGTAAAGACTGATTGAAAACGAGCCTTGAATATACCTTAAAGAATTTGTTTCAATTTGCAGAAATGTGTTTGAAGAAAATTTCGTTGAAGTTTAATATTCCTTGATTCCAACCGTATTGATTTTGTTTATGGAAAAACTGACTTTGAAATCTCCCTTTCAATTCCGGCTTTAAAAGAAGAATTGCTTGTTTTTCAACTCTGATTTGAACTTCAAAGAGCTTATTAAAATGGTTAGCGTGAGTAAAAATAAAATCTTGTGTAATGAAAGATAAATGATCAAAGTGCCAAAATTTTATAGCTAATTGTAATACAATAGTGATTCCTTTTATTTCCTATGGATCTCAACTTGCCTAGGTTCCTAAAAGGCTTAAAGGAATAAAAACATTCAATTAATATCTTTAGCGTCATACACATGTCAAAAAAAAGATAACAGATTCAATTCATCTAATAGTGAGGAAGGAAAGGGAACTGGACTTAGTAGTTGGGCCCAAAAGAAATGTTGGCCGAACATATTTCGAATACCAACAGCGGGCTTCAGCGATTTGGACTCTAGGCTTGAACTTAGGCCTGAGTTCTTGAGAACCCAGAAGGCTCAGTTCGATCACCTATGCAAAAGAGAAGATAGATATTATTAATGTTATATGAGGCCCAATATTCAATAATAAATATTGTAATTAAGGATATAGTAAAAACAACGTAAGGCCCAATATAGTAAACACAATAATGATCACAGTGAAGTGTTTTTTCCATTTAGCATTAACCCTAAACAGATTAGTAAGTGTCAATGTTTGGAGGCTTAAGGAAAAATCTCATTGATAGGTAAGACACCCTTTGGATCCCTGGCACTTCAGAGTTCACAAGGGTCTCAGAGACCCCGAGTAGTGTTTGTGTCAGGGAGGGCATCTTAACCACAAAACAAATCCTACTCCTAAATACCCGTAACACCCACACTCACTCGTCCCTACATGTTTAGTTGCCAATGAGGCATTCAATGGGTTTTTGAGAGGACAAAGATGTCGATTTTATTCTTAATAATAATGGTAAGGTGCTGAAAATAATGTAGTCTTGAGGCTTATATAGGATGAGCCCTTGGCCTAAAACAACTAGGAAAGGAATAACTAGCAAAAAGGCCAATAATTTGGCTAAATGTCAAGTGACCACGCAGGGCCAAATAAGTGCCATTGTCGTACTCAAGACTAACTATGCAAAATAACTAATAAGAGCTAGTTGAGGCGTTCATTGAGTTCTCGGCCTCAACTAGTGCACGACCCTCCTTCTCCAAGGCTAACCAACGCTTTTCTTGGCTTATCCAACGTGCATCTTCCATCATTGCACAATCATGGCTCTTCATCACCATTAAGTGGATATCATGAAGCTCCTTAGCTTGACTCCTCGTAAATGGTTTCGAAGGCACTAAAATAGCTTGATCAGGCTGGCCTGCATCAGAACGATTGTTGATACCTCTTCCTTTTTCTTCTTTCCGCTAACTATTGAACCGGATTGAATTGCTTTGCTAGCTGCTTGAAATGCGGCCATAGATTGTACCTTGCTGGATTATATGCCTTCCTCTAAAAAGTCTCCCATCTTAACAAGTTCGGGGAACTTCTGCCCCATCGTGCCCATCATTTTTTCAAAGTAGATTCCTTCTTGAACTCTGATGAAGTACTTAGTCAACTCACTGTCGTCTAACAGGGGTTTTACTCTAGAGGCCTCTGATGGTAGGCAATAATTAAGCATTTTAGTCGCTTATTGCACTCAAATTTACTGCACTTTAATCGCTAGTGTTTTGCGCTAATTATATGTTTTATGCATTGTAGGAGTGATTCTGAGTTATGTAGATGTCATGCAATGAATCCATGATGTTTCGGAGCTTTGAAATCTAAGTAAAAGCTCAAATATTAAGTTGGGACAGAGTTCGAGGATCAACGAACACTAGTGCGTTCGAAGAAAGAAACGAAAAATCGGCCAGTGCGTCACCCAGGTGTGCGAGCGCGCACTGGCCGCGCACCAGGCATACATGTGATTTGAGTGGGGCGCAAAATGCGAGACCAAGTGCGCGAGCAAGTCTCCAGGTGTGCGGTCGCGCACGTCCTGACAAGGAAAAGTCCTATTTCGTGAAGGAGAAGGTGTATTTGTTTGGGCCCGGACCCTACTTGGTATATATACATGGAAAAATGATATTTTGAGGACTTTTGACACATCTAAGACATAAGGAGGCTAAGGAGAAGTGGGAGAAGCAAGAGCATATCATTCAATCCTCACTTAAGACAAGGGTTTGGATTGTTTATGTTTTCCTTTAACATAAACTTAATTATGATGAATTTCTCCATATCTATGGAGTAATTCTTCTTTAGGGATTGATGGATTTGGTGTTTTGAGAATTCTTTGTTGATATTAACTCTAGTTTTATGTATTAAGTCGTTTAGGGTGTTTTAATTGTTACATACCTATTCACATTTTTATGTAATCGAAAGAGGCATAACTTGTGATGTTTTGGCATTATATTGTTGGGTGGATTCATTGATTCTTCTTAGTAATCGAAATAAGCTAGTTGAATTATTTTTTAGACCTAGTTAGGAGAATAATCGAAAAAGGTTCTCCTAAGGATCAATCCACTATGAATTCTTGCATATTTTCACCGAGCATAACTTAGTTTATATTATGAGGTTAAGAATTAATCGACAGAGTTTCTACTGAACGTTGAACTATAATTGATGAATTTGAGAGACTCAGTAGAACCTTAGAAGTGAATCAACTAGATTTAATTCCCAAACAAGTATCTTGCACCTATCAAATCAACCCCTATTTTCTCATTGATATCTTCTTTGCTTATTCTTGTTGCGATCGTCATTAGCCAATAGTTTAGACTCTTAGTTAAATTTAGTTTTAAATCGCACAAAATCTAAATTTTTGATCATCTTGAATAGCAATTGAACTAGAAGCTAGGAAAACACTATTTAAATCCAATCCCTATGGAATACAATATTTTCTACACTATATTCGACTAGCGAGCCTAAGTATTGTACACCGGTTTTGCCCTCTTCAATTTTGACGCCATTGTCGGGGATTAGCAATCAATATTGTTGGAAATAGTTTGTAGTCCTAAATTAGGAATTTTTTCTTTTTATTTTATTTTTCTCTTTTTACGCTTGGTGTCCTTGATTGTGCACAGGCTACAAGTTAGATTGGTGCATGACTCGATTCTCTGGGAAAGAAGTGCTGCCTTACGACCCAGAAATTGAGAAGTAACAGCAACAGCTAAGGAAGGAAATAAATATCCCTGAGAATACAGAGAAGGTTGGGCAATCCTCAACAAAAGAAGTTATGGCGGGGGACGAGGAGAATGTTGATTTGGCTCCAAGAGAGGCAGCCCAACAAAGAAAAAAAGCTGCAAGAGATGTTGAGGAGACAAATCCTCGAAATGCACAACTTGTCTATGAATAGGAGAGGGCTCGAAGAATTGCTCATAATCGACCTGTGGCAGCAGACAAAATCGGAAATATAGCTCCCGGTGTCGGGAGACCACTTGGTGATATGCTAGACTGGTCTACAACCAAGGCTTATCAAGCGTAACCTTTAGTTGCAGCTAACAATTTTGAGCTAAAGCAAGGATTTCTCCAAACTCTTCAAAACAGCTGCGTCTTCAGAGGAAAGGAAAATGAATATCCAAATAATCATCTAATGGATTTCGTGGAGATTATGAATATCTTTCAATATAATGGTGTATCACAAGGTGCAGTTTACTTAAGGGAATTCCCCTTTACACTCAAAGACGACGCAAAGCACTAGCTTCGAATCTTTCCTAATGGTTTCTCATCAGCTAAGACGAGCAAGTTTAGAAGGGAAATTCATAACTTCTGTTAGAACGAGCCTGAAAATGTGTTTGATGATTGGGAGAGGCTGAAAGAAATAGTGGGTAAGTGTCAGCATAGTGGAATAGAACTCTGGATGCAACTCTAGAATTTTCGGAATGGATTGACACCAACCATACGCTGAACATTGAGCAATGTAGTTGGAGGTCCTTTAATGAAAAAGACTCCAGAGGAGATAGCCACAATACTAGATGAGTTGTCTGAGGATGCAAATCAGTGGCCTTCTGAAGTTGCTGAAAGAAGAAGAACAAGTGGTGTTCACCAAGTTGACGCTAACACATCTGTGCATGTACAACTTGATGCCATGACTAAAGAAATAAGGAAGCTGATCTTAGCTTCGATACACAGTGAGCCCCATGCAGCATGTGAAATATCTGGAAAAGGACACCCTTCTCATGACTGTCAAGCCTCAATCGAGGAAGTTAATGCTGTTGGGAATTATCACTTCAATGAAATGGGGGTACAGCAAATGCATGGCAACAAAATAATCTTATATTTCAAGGACAAGGATCTCCTGGTTTTGTGAATCAGTCGAGGCTGCAGTTCCAGACTCAATATGCCACTCAGGCTAGCTAGAAGATTTAATGAAGTCCTTATTGTCAAGAAAGATGAGAGGTTATATGCTCATGGGTCAGCTATCAAAGAACTTGGCACTGGTTTGAGGAATTTGGAGAAGCAAATCGGACAAATTGCAACTGTATTGTCTGAAAGAATTCCAGGTACTCTACCAGTTGACACTGAGAGACCCCAATGAGACAGTAAACGTTGTGATTTTGAGATGCGGGAAAATGTTGAAGGAACCCACTCTAGTCCAAAAAGATAGTGTACCTAAAAAAGAAGTTGGGGAGCAGCTGGAAAAAGCAGTCAATAAGAAGAAGAAAGGCAAGAACGGAGCTGAAAAAAAGAAGGAAGAGGAAACTTCAAGAAGGGAGGAATCTAACGAGAGCGGGAATATGCCTGCTATACCCTTTCCCTAAAAGTTGTATAGAGAAAAGTTGGACATGCAGTTTGAGAGATTCTTAAATATACTAAGACAGGTTAATGTAAACTTGCCATTCACAGAAGTTCTCTCACAAATGCCAGCTTATGCAAAATTCTTGAAGGAGATCCTTATAAAGAAAAGGAGGATTGAGGAGACATCATTAGTCAATCTCACAGAGCATTGCAGCACAATCTTGCAAAAAAAAAACTCCCACAAAAGTGTGGAGATCCAGGGAGTTTTACTATATCTTGCTCGTTAGGCAGTCTAAATTTTGATATATCTTTATGTGATTCTAGTGCCTCAATTAATTTAATGCCTTTGTCTTTTTACAGGAAGCTGGAGCATGAGATTGAGAGATAAGGTCCGCACCAATTTCCTTGTAGCTGGCCAACCAAAACTACTTTGATACCTGAGGGGATAGTTGAATACGTCTTAGTTCGGGTAGATAAGTTTGTTTTTCTTGTAGATTTCATTGTGGTAAATATGGAGGAGAACAAAGAGGTCGCCCTTATCATAGGAAGGCCATGCTTAGCGATGGGCGAAGCAATATTCGACATACATGATAGAAATCTCATGCTTAGAGTGGGTGCGGAGATGGTGACTTTTGAGATGAACGTGGAGATGGGGGTGAGAAAGGAGAAGCCAGCTGCAAGAGTAGAATGGAGAGTGAAAGGCTCGAAAGAGAAGGTCCTTGTGATTAAGAAAGACAAGTGTGGGGTGTACCCCAAGAAGGATGAGAAGAAGTTGTTCGCGTGGATGTATGCACTAGTTCGGGCGAGAAAAATTGTATCCCTAGTTCGACTTAGACCTCGACTAGAGATACAGAGAAGTTTCTCTACTTTATTCTTTTTAATTAGGTGTCATGGGGACATGCCACAACATAAAGTGTTGGGCGGGGGATATATTTGTATGTATGCATGTATATTATTTTTATTTTACTTTTAGTAGTTAGTGACAGAAAAAAATTGAAAAAACCAATAAAATTTTAAAAGTTTCAATTTTTCCCGACGATGAATATCATTCGACAGGTTTCTCGAGGAATAAAGTTGAAAGAAAAAGACAAAAAAAAGATTTTATTTTGTTAGGTAGTGTATTAATTCCTCCTTGGTTTTTTTTTTTGTACCGCGATTCTTTTCCAAGGGTTTTGTTTGAACCGGGTGTAGTTAGTTTTTTAATTTTTTTTAGAAATAGGAAACCTTGTGATATGATTTGAATTAGAAGCAATATCTCTTGACATTATTACGCCTTGAGAATAGTAAGTGCTTTAGTTGTGACGCTTAGGCTCTGGTTTTTACTCTTGTATAAGTACCTTAATTTGGATAAGCTTAACTTTGTTTAACTGCTTTTACTACAGTGTCTTGATGAGTCCGATCCTGAGTGAGTTATGTGCCGTGTGAGGTTTTTGTGTGATTCTATGCATTGCATTTGATGTCTAGAACTTGCCTATGTTTTTTCAAAGCGGATAGGCAGTTTAATTCAGTCTTGGAAGTGATATAGGTGTTTCTTTATTAAGCGAGCTATATGCTTTTACCCACCTAATTATTATGTATCTTAGTTAACCCCTTTGAGCCTATAATCTTGTTTCTTTGGCAACCACATTACAAGCCTTACCCATTTGTTTAAATTAATCATTTATTTGAACTTTTTACCTCTCATGAGCACTTGAATTTGATATGAACTTTATAAAAGTTGAAATGTGGGGTAGTTGGTTTGGTTTTTGAGTGGAACTAATGAAATAAGGAGAAAGGTGCAATGTATTGAAAAAGTTAGAGCCACTTGAATCGAAAAAGAAATAAAAATAAGATAATTGTATGATTGTGTAAAATGCTCCATGACAGTGGTAACTCATGATGTAATTGTGCTTAAAAGGAGTGGGGAATCAATGTATATTGTGAAGGTGGAGTTTTGGCTGGACATAAATGTGGGGTTTTGAAAGAAATGTATGTATGAAAATGCTTAGGGAGAGATAGTCACTCTTAGATCTAAATGTATCATACCCGTCCCGCAGCATCCATTATAACCAGTTAAAGTCTTACTTGATCTTCGACTGAATGAACTCAATTAGTGGAGTAGTACACTATGGGCAAGCGTATGGTTCATCTTTTGTTGCATATGAATGTTATTTCGGAGAGTGAGTGAACTCTGTCTATCTTGAGTTCCTAATTGTTTTTAATATCTATTGTGTGTGGAACTACTCTCTGTTGTTGTGAGGGCACTTGATTCATGAAGGAAAGGTAATGCTTGACCTCTGTGTTAGAGTAAGTGAGCGAGTTGTAAATAATGCGTGGTACTTGTAAGTCAAATCTTGAGGTGAAGATATTACAGTATTGTGCTTGGTCTATTTTAAATATAGTTTGGTATGATGAGTTTGGAGAGTTGTTTAAAAGGTCGTGCCTTTAAAAAGTGTAGTTTGATTGCTCGAGGACGAGCAATGATTTAAGTATGGGGTGTTGATGGTAGACTATAATTAAGTATTTTAGCTGCTTATTCCACTCTAATTTAATGCACTTTAATTGTCTTTGAGCTATAATCGCTAGTGTTTGCACTAATTATATATTTTATACCTTGTAGGAGTGATTCCGAGTTATGTATATGTTATGGAATGAATCCATGATGTTTCGGAGATTTGAAGTCTGAGTAAAAGCTCAAGGATTAAGTTGGGATCGAGTTCGGGGATCAACGGACACTAGTGCGTTCAAAGAGAGAAACGAAAAAATCGGCCAGTGCGTCACCCAGGTGCGCGACCGCGCACTGGGCGCACATGTGGGCCAGTGCGTTACCCAGCTGTGCGACCTAGTGTGCGAGCAGGTCTCCAAGTGCGCGGCTGCGCACGTCCTGTCCGGAAAAAGTCCTATTTCGTGAAGGAGAAGGTGTATTTGTGTTACAACCCGTGAAATACGTTCATTTAATTATGCTAAAGGGGTAGTTACGTAAAAAGAACCAAGAACCCGGGAAATGGTTTAAAATTTCAAAGGAAACCAAAGTAGCGAAATGCGGTCAAAATGCGGACCACATAACACATATGCGATCGCAGAATTGACAGGTTCTATCGCAGAAAGGAACAGAACCCTGTGCTGAGAGTTTGTCAAAAATGCGACCTAAAATGCGATCGCATTTGGTAAATGCGAACCACAGAATCGACACCCCCATCGCAGAATGAGGCAGAACACTGGGCCAAACCAATGTCCAAAATGCGACCAGAAATGCGATCGCATTTTGAAAATGCGAACCGCATTCTGGCCCCTTCTGCGTCGCATAATGCGACAGAATTTTAAGGCAAGATCTGCGACCAAAATGCGAACCGCATACCTGTCTGCGACGGGTATGCGATCGCATTTCTGGCCTTTTCAGGTCCGAGAATTTCTTACACTTAGACCTATAAAAGGGACCCCAAACCCGTCCTTTCCTCATTTTTCTGATTCCCAGCAAGAGTGAAAAGCCCCAAAGACTTCTCTCAAGCCCTAGCATCAAAGCCACCAAATTCCCCCCTTCCAAACCCTCGGTTGAAGGTTGACGGAAGTAAATAAAGGAATTGAAGAACGTAGAGGGACAATAGCTGAATCCCTGCTCCTTCTACAGACCCACATTGAAGGCAAAGACCTAGAAATTGAGAAATAGAAGAAGAAGGTTGAATAATTCACATGCAAGGTAAGTTACTACTCCCTTTCATGTGATTTTCCCTTAAACATCCATGATAGGTGGTTGCATGTCCGTAAGAACTTATGGTAGCATGTCAAAAGCCATGAAATCAAAATAGGTGGGGTTAAACGAAATGGGTCATGATTTCTATGGGTTGTAAATAGGTTGCATGTGCTGTAAATGCATTTTTAATGGGGTTTAGGGGATGAAGAGTGTAGAGGAGCACCATGTGAATTTGGGGAATTTTGGTTAATAATAGCTATCAAGCGTAGCGAGTAACCGTTAAGCTATTCTTTAAATGTAGATTAAAGAATTACAGCAAATTGTGTAGCCGAGAGCCGACGCAATAAGCACCAGGTATGTCAGACTATACCGTTCTTTCTTTTGCACGATTCTTATTAAATACAATGCCACAAATGAGCCCCAAAGAACACTCTACTCTTAGAAGCTAGTATTGCGTATGTTGTTCTCCCCTTCATGAAAAGATTATCCTTGCTTCGTAGTAATAATGTTGATGGAAGTCGTTGAGTCCTGTAATTATGTCGATAAAAAGATATTCTTAATTATATGAGCAAGAAGGGTGATGAATGTACAAGTCAAGATCACAAGTCCGTAAGTAAGTTTGCAATGTATGATGTAAACGAATATATGTGTGTGTGTGCTTGATTGATATGTGTGATCGACCCTAATAATGGCCGGGTAGTTATGACCGAGCCTAGCATGGCTGGGTACGAGCCCACAGAGGCATATGTTTTGATGACCCGTAGTTGTGACCGAGCCTAGAAATGGCCGAGTATGATTATGAGCCCATAAAGGCATGTGTGTGATTGTATGAGGTAACGGTTATGTAAACGGTTGCGGTAACAATTAATGAATATGAAAATGGCAAGCCCCCACTAGCACAGGTATTGGGTCAAAAGTAACGGTTAAGTAATGTGACCGGTAACAACAAATGTATATGAAACTGGCAAGCCTTGTAAGGGAGAAAATATATATCTCTGTAACGATGGAAATGGGTGTTATAATGAAAATGTTATGGTTAGCTGCCCTCAGAGGCAATTCCGTCATTATGAGTTGTCTGTTTTTATCCTGATGCCTATATTACTACTCTTATATTGTATTTCCGTCTTACATATTCAGTACATTTTCCGTACTGACGTCCTTTACTTTGTGGACGCTGCATATCGTGCTGCAGGTCCTAGTAGATTGGCAGACAGAGCTCCCCCACCGCAGTAGGTCACCAGTTCAGCAGGAATAGCAAGATTCATCTTTCGGACTTGCTATAATTGGGTATGCATTTTGTGTAGATATTTTGGGCATGTCAGGGACCCTGTTCCGACATAGGATGTTTTGTGTTTATTCTCATAGAGGATCATTAGACAAATGTCAGTCGTATGTGGACAGTTGTTGGGTATGTATATTTGTAAACCTTATGTCCAAAACATGGTAGTACGCTTCCACAGATTTGTAAATGTATATGTATGTGCCCGGAGTGTGTCTCCGGTGACGGTTTAATTTAATGATCCTTTTGTTTGAAATAATAAGCAAAAGAAACTAAAGTAGCAGATATGGTAGGGTACGCCGGAGCTCTGCGAGCAGGGCCCGGTGCCTGTGTCGCGGCCCTCGACCCTCCGGGCGGGGCGTGACAAGAGTGGTATTAGAGCAAGGTCGTGTCCTAGGAATTGTCTATGAGCCGTGTCTAGTAGGGTCTTGATTATGGGTGTGTTGCGCGCCACATTTTTATAATCAGGAGGCTACCTGACATTTAGGAATGTTACCTTCTTTCTGAATCTAGATCGTGCTTTGAGCTACGCCTTAAGTGTTCATCTCTAATGATTGCCTTGTTTTCCTACAGCGATGCCTTCGACTGGAAAGCAAGTTAATAGTGGACGGCTTGATATAAATGCCGGAGAGGGGACTAGTCAATTGCCCCGTATGATGGAAGGCCAAAGTGAAACGCCTTCCCATACTTCATCTACTCCTCCTCCCCCAGAAATATCAGAAATCGCCCAACTTCTCCAGTCCCGTCTTCCAATGCTACAGATCCGGACTTGCGAACTGCGGTCCAATTGTTGACTAATTTGGTAGCTTCTCAGATGCAGAGGCAGAATACCGGTTATGTATATGTTATGGAATGAATCCATGATGTTTCGGAGATTTGAAGTCTGAGTAAAAGCTCAAGGATTAAGTTGGGATCGAGTTCGGGGATCAACGGACACTAGTGCGTTCAAAGAGAGAAACGAAAAAATCGGCCAGTGCGTCACCCAGGTGCGCGACCGCGCACTGGGCGCACATGTGGGCCAGTGCGTTACCCAGCAGTGCGACCTAGTGTGCGAGCAGGTCTCCAAGTGCGGCTGCGCACGTCCTGTCCGGAAAAAGTCCTATTTCGTGAAGGAGAAGGTGTATTTGTGTTACAACCCGTGAAATACGTTCATTTAATTATGCTAAAGGGGTAGTTACGTAAAAAGAACCAAGAACCCGGGAAATGGTTTAAAATTTCAAAGGAAACAAAAGTAGCGAAATGCGGTCAAAATGCGGACCGCATAACACATATGCGATCGCAGANCCCGTGTCGCGGGCCCGCCGGGCGGGGCGTGACAGGAAGTGGTATCAGAGCAAAGTCGTGTCCTAGGAATTTTCTATGAGCCGTGTCTAGTAGGGTCTTGATTATAGGTGTGTTGCGCGCCACATTTTTATAATCAGGAGGCTACCTGACATTTAGGAATGTTACCTTCTTTCTGAATCTAGATCGTGCTTTGAGGTAAGCCTTATGTGTTCATCTCTAATGATTGCCTTGTTTTCCTACAGCGGTGCCTTCGACTGGAAAGCAAGTTAATAGTGGACGGCTTGATATAAATGCCGGAGAGGGGACCAGTCAATTGCCCCGTATGATGGAAGGCCAAAGTGAAACGCCTTCCCATACTTCATCTACTCCTCCTCCCCCAGAAAATATTAGAAACCGCCCAACTTCCCCAGTCCCGTCTTCCAATGCTACAGACCCGGACTTGCGAATTGCGGTCCAATTGTTGACTAATTTGGTAGCTTCTCAGATGCAGAGGCAGAATACCGGTGATGCTGATAAACCGGGTAGTACTAGGATTCGTGTATTTATTAACCTGGATCCTCCAGTGTTTACTGGGTCAGACCCCAAAGAGGACCCACAAGCTTTTATTGATCAGATACACCGCACACTGCGGGTTATGCATGCTAGTGATATAGAGGCAGTAGAGTTGGCTTCTTATCGGCTACGAGATCTAGCAGTCTCCTGGTATGATAGTTGGGAGAGATCTAGGGGTCCAAATGCTCCCCCACCTGTGTGGAACGAATTTTCTGAAGAATTTCTTCGTCATTACCTACCGGTTGAGGTACGACGGGCTAAAGCTGACAGATTCTTGAATCTCAAACAAGGTAATATAAGCGTACGAGAGTACAACATGCAGTTTGACTCTTTAGCAAGGTATGCTCCCCACATGGTCGCCGAGATGGGCGATAGGGTCCATCTGTTTGTGAACGGATTGGGGACCCACTTGATA
Source organism: Nicotiana obtusifolia (assembly GCA_002018475.1). NCBI lineage: Eukaryota > Viridiplantae > Streptophyta > Magnoliopsida > Solanales > Solanaceae > Nicotiana > Nicotiana obtusifolia. Next base: position 20,481 of record MCJB01048235.1, on the reverse strand, counting down.
AACGAGTGCACTACGGCATCCTTGATAGAGGGCATGGATATTTCTCGTGTCCAGGCTTATGCCCAGACGTTAGAGGAACGAAAGCGCCAGCAAAGGGTAGATAGAGAGCAGGAAAGGGACCAGCATAAGAGGTCAAGAGTGGCAGGGTACTCTGGTGATTCTAGGGGTGGTGTAAGACCCCATTTTTCGAGGAGTTCGGCACCACCTGCATCTAGTGCCCCTCGACAGTTTCAGAACCCACGAGCATCAGGCCCGCCATATCACAGGGCTACCAGTCAGATGAGATCCTCTATGCCTCGCTGCGAGCAGTACGGCAGGACCCACTTTGGACCTTGCCGTCGGGGTTCAGATGGATGTTATTACTGTGGGCAGCCCGGTCACATGATGCGGGACTGTCCTCACAGGAGGGATGGTGGCATGGCTCACCAGACTGGGTCCACAGCTGGTTCTTCGTTATCTATTCGACCTCCAGTACGGGGTCCACAACAGCCAGCAGTTCGTGGCAGGGGCAGCAGCGCAATGCCAGGCCCAAGCGGTGTTCAAAACCGCATATATGCTCTAGCGGGCCGACAGGACCTTGAGTCATCCCCAGATGTTGTTACAGGTTTATTATCAGTGCTTTCTCATGATGTATATGCATTGATTGATCCCGGGTCCACGCTATCTTATGTTACACCCCTTGTGGCCGGTAAATTTGATGTTGTACCCGAATTATTAAACAAGCCCTTTGTGGTGTCCACTCCTATCGGGGATCCTGTAATCGCCAGGAAGGTGTATAAGGGTTGCACTGTGACGATTTGCAACCGTCAAACCCTTGCAGATCTAATCGAGTTAGAAATACTTGATTTTGATGTGATAATGGGAATGGACTGGTTGGCGTCATGTTATGCCAGTGTCGATTGCCATACCAAGGTAGTTAAATTTCAATTTCCTAATGAACCTGTCCTTGAATGGAAGGGGAACGTTGCTACGCCAAAAGGTAGGTTTATTTCCTACCTCAAGGCAAGCAAGATGATCTCTAAGGGTTGTATCTATCACCTTGTTCGCGTTATGGACGCGGAGGCGGAGTCGCCCATCTTACAGACTATTCCGGTGGTTAATGAATTTCCGGATGTCTTTCCAGATGAACTTCCAGGTCTTCCTCCTGAAAGGGAAATCGAGTTTGGCATCGATGTGTTGCCTGATACTCATCCAATCTCTATTCCTCCATATAGAATGGCCCCAGCAGAATTGAGAGAGTTGAAAGCACAGTTGAAGGACTTACTGGATAAAGGCTTCATTAGGCCTAGCACTTCACCTTGGGGTGCGCCAGTCTTATTTGTACGGAAGAAAGACGGATCATTACGCATGTGTATTGGTTATCATCAGTTGAATAAGGTCACCATAAAGAACAAATATCCACTTCCCAGGATTGATGACCTGTTCGACCAGCTCCAGGGAGCCAAATACTTCTCAAAAATTGACCTGCGTTCCGGATTTTTCAGTTAAGGGTCAAGGAGAAAGACATTCCAAAAACAGCTTTCCGAACTAGATATGGGCATTTTGAATTTCTGGTAATGTCGTTCGGGCTAACAAATGCCCCAGCTGCTTTCATGGACCTCATGAACACTATATTCAGGCCTTATCTTGATGTGTTCGTGGTGGTATTCATTGATGATATCTTGGTGTATTCCCGCTCAGAAGCAGAGCATGTGGGTCACTTGCGAATAACATTGCAGACTCTTCGG
>MCJB01048235.1:6155-17091 GCA_002018475.1 Nicotiana obtusifolia | reverse complement strand
GGGTGGTTTGAAGCGGGTGAAACTGAACTGTATGGCCCGGATTTGGTTCATCAAGCAGTTGAGAAAGTGCGATTAATACAGGGACGATTGAAGACTGCACAAAGCAGGCAAAAGTCCTATTCCGACGTTCGGCGTCGTGACTTAGAATTTCAAGTTGGCGACTGGGTATTCCTGAAAGTTTCACCCATGAAAGGTGTCATGCGTTTCGGGAAAAAGGGTAAATTGAGCCCAAGATACATCGGTCCATATCAAGTTCTTCGCCGAATCGGAAAAGCTGCCTATAAATTGGAACTACCATCCGAAATGGAATTCGTCCACCCGGTATTCCATGTGTCCATGTTGAGGAAATGCATCGGAGACCCTTCTCGGGTCATCCCTGTCCAAGACATACAGATCACAGAGGATCTGACCTACGAAGAAACACCCGTGGCTATATTGGACCGATAGGTTCGCAAGCTAAGGACAAAAGACGTGGCTTCGGTCAAGGTGTTGTGGAGAAACAGGAACGTAGAAAAAATGACATGGGAAGCAGAGGAGGAAATGAAAACTAAATACCTGCATCTATTCCCGGAGGCAGATGATAATGGTGACGCCAAGGAGGAGCAAAACGCATTGGAGGGAGAAACGTTTTCCTTAGGTAAATCGGAAGCTCATGATTACCTTTCATTTAATGCTGGGATCGTGGCGTCCGAACAAGGCCTTTGGAAGCTAAAGCCCCTCCCCCGGTAATGTTATCATTCCTAGATCCATACATTCGGGGACGAATGTTCCTAAGGGGGGGAGAATGTTACAACCTGTGAAATACGTTCATTTAATTATGCTAAAGGGGTAGTTACGTAAAAAGAACCAAGAACCCGGGAAATGGTTTAAAATTTCAAAGGAAACCAAAGTAGCGAAATGCGGTCAAAATGTGGACCGCATAACACATATGCGATCGCAGAATTGAAAGGTTCTATCGCAGAAAGGAACAGAACCCTGTGCTGAGAGTTTGTCAAAAATGCGACCTAAAATGCGATCGCATTTGGTAAATGCGAACCGCAGAATCGACACCCCCATCGCAGAATGAGGCAGAACACTGGGCCAAACCAATGTCCAAAATGCGACCAGAAATGCATCGCATTTTGAAAATGCGAACCGCATTCTGGCCCCTTCTGCGTCGCATAATGCGACAGAATTTTAAGGCAAGATCTGCGACCAAAATGCGAACCGCATACCTGTATGCGACGGGTATGCGATCGCATTTCTGGCCTTTTCAGGTCCGAGAATTTCTTACACTTAGACCTATAAAAGGGACCCCAAACCCGTCCTTTCCTCATTTTTCTGATTCCCAGCAAGAGTGAAAAGCCCCAAAGACTTCTCTCAAGCCCTAGCATCAAAGCCACCAAATTCCCCCCTTCCAAACCCTCGGTTGAAGGTTGACGGAAGTAAATAAAGGAATTGAAGAACGTAGAGGGACAATAGCTGAATCCCTGCTCCTTCTACAGACCCACATTGAAGGCAAAGACCTAGAAATTGTGAAATAGAAGAAGAAGGTTGAATAATTCACATGCAAGGTAAGTTACTACTCCCTTTCATGTGGTTTTCCCTTAAACATCCATGATAGGTGGTTGCATGTCCGTAAGAACTTATGGTAGCATGTCAAAAGCCATGAAATCAAAATAGGTGGGGTTAAACGAAATGGGTCATGATTTCTATGGGTTGTAAATAGGTTGCATGTGCTGTAAATGCATTTTTAATGGGGTTTAGGGGATGAAGGGTGTAGAGGAGCACCATGTGAATTTGGGGAATTTTGGTTAATAATAGCTATCAAGCGTAGCAAGTAACCGTTAAGCTATTCTTTAAATGTAGATTAAAGAATGGCGGCAAATTGCATAGCCGAGAGCCGACGCAATAAGCACCAGGTATGTCAGACTATACCGTTCTTTCTTTTGCACGATTCCTATTAAATACAATGCCACAAATGAGCCCCAAACAACACTCTACTCTTAGAAGCTAGTATTGCGTATGTTGTTCTCCCCTTCATGAAAAGATTATCCTTGCTTCGTAGTAATAATGTTGATGGAAGTCGTTGAGTCCTGTAATTATGTCGATAAAAAGGTATTCTTAATTATATGAGCAAGAAGGGTAATGAATGTACAAGTCAAGATCACAAGTCCGTAAGTAAGTTTGCAATGTATGATGTAAACGAATATATGTGTGTGTGTGTGCTTGATTGATATGTGTGACCGAGCCTAATAATGGCCGGGTAGTTATGACCGAGCGTAGCATTGCCGGGTACGAGCCCATAGAGGCATATGTTATGATGACCGAGCCTAACAATGGCCGGGTAGTTGTGACCGAGCCTAGAAATGGCCGGGTATGATTATGAGCCCATAAAGGCATGTGTGTGATTGTATGAGGTAACGGTTATGTAAACGATTGCGGTAACAATTAATGAATATGAAAATAGCAAGCCCGCAGTGGCACAGGTATTGGGTCTAAAGTAACGGTTAAGTAATGTGACTGGTAACAACAAATGTATATGAAACTGGCAAGCCTTGTAAGGGAGAAAATATATATCTCTGTAACGATGGAAATGGGTGTTATAATGAAAATGTTATGGTTAGCTTCCCTCAGAGGCGATTCCGTCATTATGAGTTGTCTGTTTTTATCCTGATGCCTATATTACTGCTCTTATATTGTATTTCCGTCTTACATACTCATTACATTTTCCGTACTGATGTCCTTTACTTTGTAGACGCTGCATATCGTGCTGCAGGTCCTAGTAGATTGGCAGACAAAGCTCCCCCACCGCAGTAGGTCACCAGTTCAGTAGGAATAGCAAGATTCATCTTTCGGACTTGCTATAATTGGGTATGCATTTTGTGTAGATATTTTGGGCATGTCAGGGGCCCTGTTCCGACATAGGATGTTTTGTGTTTATTCTCATAGAGGCTCATTAGACAAATGTCAGTCATATGTGGACAGTTGTTGGGTATGTATATTTGTAAACCTTATGTCCAAAACATGGTAGTACGCTTCCACGGATTTGTAAATGTATATGTATGTGCCCGGAATGTGTCTCCGGTGACGGTTTAATTTAATGATCCTTTTGTTTGAAATAATAAGTAAAAGAAACTAAAGTAGCAGATATGGTAGGGTACGCCGGTGCTCTGCGATCAGGGACCGGTGCCTGTGTCGCAGCCCTCGGCCCTCCGGGCGGGGCGTGACAATTTGTTTGGGCCCGACTCTACTTGGTATATATACATGGAAAAACTGTATTTTGAGGACTTTTGACACATCTAAGTTCTAAGGAGGCTAAGGAGAAGTGGTAGAAGCAAGAGCACAAGGATTTCACCATTCAATCCTCACTCAAGACAAGGGTTTGGATTATTTATGTTTTCCTTTATCTTAAACTTAATTGTGATGAATTTCTCCATATCTATTGAGTAATTCTTCTTTAGGGATTGATGGATTTGGTGTTTTGAGAATTGTTTGTGGCTATTAAGTCTAGTTTTATGTATTGAGTCATTTTGGGTGTTTTAATTGTTGCATACCTATTCACATGTTTATGTAATCGAAAGAGGCGTAACTTATGATGTTTTTGCATTATCTTGTTGGATGGATTTGTTGGTTCTTCTTAGTAATCGAAAGAGGCTAGTTGAATTATTGTTTAGACCTAGTTAGGAGAATAATTGAAAGAGGTTCTCCTAAGGATCAACCCACTGCGAATTCTTGCATATTTTTACCGAGATTAACTTAGTTTATTTTATGAAGTTGAGACTTAATCGTGAGAGGGTTTCTACTGAACGTTGAACTATAATTGAGTGAATTGGAGAGATTCACTTGAACCTTACAAGTGAATCAACTAGAGTTAATTCTCAAACAAGTATATTGCACCTATCCAATCAACCCCTATTTTCTCCCCGAGAATACATAGAAGGTTAGGCAATCCTTAACCAAAGAAGTTATGGCGGTTGACGAGGAGAATGTTGATTTGGCTGCAAGAGAGGCAGCCCAACAAAGAGAAAAAGCTGCACGAGATGTTGGGGAGACAGCTCCTCAAAATGTACAACTTGTCTATTAAGAGGAGAGGGCTCGAAGAATTTCTCATAATCGACCTGTGGGTGCAGACCAAATCGTAAAAATAGCTGCCGGTGTCGGGAGACTAATTGGTGATTATGCTAGACGGGTCTACAACCAAAGGTTATCAAGTGTGACCTTTAGTTGCGGCTAACAATTTTGAGTTGAAGCAAGGATTGCTCCAAAATCTTCAAAACAGCTGCGTCTTCAGAGGAAAGCAAAATGAATATCCAAATAATCATCCAATGGATTTCATGGAGATTATGAACACCTTTTAATATAATGGTGTATCACAAGGTGCAATTTACTTAAGGGAATTCCCCTTCACACTCAAAGATGATGTAAAGCACTAGCTTCGAAGCTTGCCTAATGGATCGATTAGAACATGGGATCAGTTGACCAGAAAAGTTTTTGACAAATATTTCTCATAAGCTAAGACGAGCAAGTTTAGAAGGGAAATTCATAACTTCTGTTAGAACGAGACTGAAACTGTGTTTGATGCTTGGGAGAGGTTCAAAGAGATGGTGCGTAAGTGTCAGCATAGTGGAATAGAACTCTGGATGCAACTCCAGGATTTTTGGAATGGATTGACACCAACCTTACGCTGAACATTAAGCAATGCAATTGGAGGTCCTTTTGATGAAAAAGACTCCAGAGAAGATAGTCATAATACTAGGTGAATTGTCTGAGGATGCAAATCAGTGACCCTCTGAAGTTGCTGAAAGAAGAAGAACAACTGGTATTCACCAAGTTGACGCTAACACATCTGTGCATGTACAACTTGATCCCATGGCTAAAGAAATAAGGAAGCTGACCTTAGCTTCGATACATAGTGAGCCCCATGCAGCATGTGAAATATGTGGAAGAGGACACCCTTCTCATAAGTGTCAAGCCTCAATCGAGGAAGTTAATGCTGTTGGGAATTATAACTTCAATGAAATGGGTCAGAAACTCCCCACCCCCTCCCCCCCGGTTTTTCATGGAGTTCATATGGGGGTACAACAAATGCATGGAAACAAAATAATCCCAGATTTTAAGGACAAGGATCTCCTGGTTTTGTGAATCATTCGAGGCTGCAGTTCCAGCCTCAATATGCCACTCAGCCTAGGCTAGAATATTTAGTGAAGTCCTTATTGTCAAGACAGATGAGAGATTAGATGCTCATGGGTCAGTTATCAAAGAACTTAGCACTGGTTTGAGGAATTTGGAGAAGCAAGTGGGACTAATTGCAACTGTATTGTCTGAAAGAATTCCAGGTACTCTACCAGCTGACACTGAGAAGCGGGCAAATGTTGAAGGAACACTCCAGTCCAAAAAGATAGTGTACCCTAAAAGGAAGTTGGGGAGCAACTGGAAAAAACAGTCGATAAGAAGAAGAAAGGCAAGAACGGAGCTGAGAAAAAGAAGAAGGAGGAAACTTCAAGAAGGGAGGAATCTAATGAGAGCGGGCATATGCCTGCTCTACCCTTTCCCCAAAAGTTGTATAGAGAAAAGTTGGACAAGCAGTTTGAGAGATTCTTTGATATACTAAGACAGGTTAATGTAAACTTGCCACTCACAGAAGTTCCCTCACAAATGCCAACTTATGACAAATTCTTGAAGGAGATCCTTATAAAGAAAATGAAGATTGAGGAGACATCGTTAGTCAATCTCCCAGAGCATTGCAGCACAATCTTGCAAAACAAACTCCCACAAAAGTGTGGAGATCCAGGGAGTTTTACTATACCTTGCTCGTTAGGCACTCTAAATTTTGATATATCTTTATGTGATTCTGGCGCCTCAATTAATTTAATGCCTTTGTCTATTTACAGGATGCTGGAGCATGAGATTGGAGAGATAAGGTCAGCACCAATTTTCTTGCAGCTGGCCGACCAAAACTACTTTGATACCTGTGGGGATAGTTGAAGTCGTCTTAGTTCGGGTAGATAAGTTTGTTTTACCTGTAGATTTCATTGTGGTAAATGTAGAGGAGAACAAAGAGGTCCTCCTTATCTTAGGAAGGCCATTCTTAGCGATGGACGGAGCAATATTAGACATACATGAAATAAAGCTCATTCTTAGAGTGGGTGAGGAGATGGTGACTTTCGAGATTAATGTGGAGATGGGGGTGAGAAAGGAGAAGTTAGCTGCAAGAGTAGAATGGAGAGTGAAAGGCTCGAAAGAGAAGGTCCTTGTGATTAAGAAAGATAAGTGTGGGGTGTACCCCAAGAAGGCTAAGAAGAAGTTGTCCGCGTGGATGTGTGCACTAGTTTGGGCGAGAAAAATGGAGCCCGACTTCAACTTAGACCTCGACTAGAGATTCGGGGAAGTTTTCTCTACTTTATGCTTTTTAATTAGGTGTCATAGGGACATGCCACAACTTAAAGTGTGGGGTGGGGGATATATTTTTATGTATGTATGTATATTATTTTTAGTTTTTCCTTTTAGTAGTTAGTGATAGAAAAAAAATTGAAAAAACCATTAAAATTTTAAAAGTTTCAATTTTTCCCGACGAAGGGTATCATTCGACAGGTTCCTTCAAGGATAAAGTAGAAAGAAAAAGACAAAAAAACAGATTTTATTTTGTTAGGTAGTGTATTAATTCCTCCTTGGTTTTTCTTTGTACCGCGGTTCTTTTCCAAGGGTTTTGTTTGAACCGGGTTTAGTTAGTTTTTTATTTTTGTTAGAAATAGGAAACCTTGTGCTATGATTTGAATTAGAAGAAATATCTCTTGACATTATTATGCCTTGAGAATAGTAAGTGCTCTAGTTGTGACGCTTAGGCTCAGTTTTTTACTCTTGCATAAGTACCTTAATTTGGATAAGTTTAACTTTGTTTAACTGCTTTTATTAGAGTGTCTTGATGAGTCCGATCCTGAATGAGTTATGTGCCATGTGTGTGTGAGGTTTTTGTGTGATTCTATGCATTGCATTGATGTCTAGAACATGCCATGAGTGTTTGCAAAGCGGATTGGTAGTTTAATTTAGTCTTGGAAGTGATATAGGTGTTTCTTTGTTAAGCCAGTTATAAGCTTTTATCCACCTAATTATTATGTATCTTAGATAACCGCCTTGAGCCTATAATCTTGTTTCTTTGGCAACCACATTACAAGCCTTACCCATTTATTTAAATTGGCCATTTATTTGAACTTTTTACCTCTCGTAAGCACTTGAATTTGATATGAACTTTGTAAAAGTTGAAATGCGGGGTGGTTGGTTTGGTTTTTGAGTGGAACTAATAAAATAAGGAGAAAGGTGCAATGTATTGAAAAAGTAAGAGCCACTTGAATTGAAAAAGAAATAAAAATTAGATAATTGTATGATTGTGTAAAATATTCCATGATAGTGGTAACTCATGATGTAATTGTGCTTAAAGGAGTGGGGAATCAATTTATATTGATGTGAAGGTGGAGTTTTGGTTGGACATAAGTGCGGGGTTTTGAATGAAATATATGTACTAAAATGCTTAGGGAGGGATAGTCACTCTTATATCTAAGTGTGTCATACCCGTCCCGCAGCCTACATTACTACCAGCTAAAGTCTTACTTGATCTTTGACCGAATGAACATAATTAGTGGAGTAGTACAATACGGGCAAGCGTATGGTTCATCTTTTGTGGCATATGAACGTTATTTCTGAGAGTAAGGGAATTTTGTCTATCTTGAGTTTCTAATTGCTCTTAATTTCTATTGTGTGTGGAACAACTATCTGTTGTTGTGAGGGCACTTGATTCATGAAGGAAAGGTAATGCTTGACCTCTATGTTGGAGTAAGTGAGCGAGTTGTAAATAATGCGTGGTACTTGTGAGTCAAATCTTGAGGTGAAAATATTACACTATTGCGCTTGGTCTATTTTAAATATTCTCTGTATGATGAGTTTGGAGAGTTGTTTAAAAGGTCGTGTCTTTATAAAGTGTAGTTTGATTGCTCGAGGACGAGCAATGATTTAAGTGTTGGGTATTGATGGTAGACTACAATTAAGTATTTTAGCCGCTTATTGCACTCTAATTTAATGCACTTTAATTGTGTTTGAGCTTTAATCGCTAGTATTTTGCACTAATTATATATTTTATGCCTTGTAGGAGTGATTCCGAGTTATGTATATGTTATGGAATGAATCCACGATGTTTCGGAGCTTTGAAGTCTGAGTAAAAGCTCAACGATTAATTTGGGATCGAGTTTGGGGATCAATAGACACTAGTGCGTTACCAGTGCGTCACCCAGGTGCGCGACCGCGCACTGGGCGCACATGTGGGCCAGTGCGTCACCCAGGTGTGCGACCAAGTGCGCGGCCGCGCACGTCCTGTCCGGAAAAAGTCCTATTTCGTGAAGGAGAAGGTGTATTTGTTTGGGCCTGACCCTACTTGGTATATATACATGAAAAAAATGATATTTTGAGGACTTTTGACTCATCTAAGTCCTAAGGAGAAGTTGGAGAAGCAATTGCACAAGGATTTCACCATTCAATCCTCACTCAAGACAAGGGTTTGGATTGTTTGTGTTTTCATTTTACTTAAACTTAATTGTGATGAATTTCTCCATATCTATTGAGTAATTCTTCTTTTGGGATTGATAGATTTGGTATTTTGAGAATTGTTTATGGATATTAAGTCTAGTTTTATGTATTTAGTCGTTTTGGGTGTTTTAATTGTTGCATCCCTATTCACATGTTTATCTAATCGAAAAAGGCGTAACTTATGATGTTTTTGCAATATCTTGTTGGGTGGATTCGTTGATTCTTCTTAGTAATCGAAAGAGGCTATTTGAATTGTTGTTTAGACCTAGTTAGGAGAATAATCGAAAGAGGTTCTCCTAAGGATCAACCCACTATGAATTCTTGCATATTTTAACCGAGCTTAACTTAATTTATATTATGAGGTTAAGACTTAATCGAGAGAGGGTTTCTACTGAACGTTGAACTATAATTGAGTGAATTGGAGAGACTCACTTGAACCTTAGAAGTGAATCAACTAGAGTTAATTCCCAAACAAGTATCGTGCACCTATTTAATCAACCCATATTTTCTCCCATTGATATCTTCTTTGATTTTTCTTGTTGCGATTGTCATTAAGTAATAATTTAGACTCTTAGTTAATTTTAGTTTTAAATCACATAAATCTAAGTTGTTGATAATCTTGAATAGCAATTGAGCTCGATGCTATGAAAACACTATTTAAATCCAATCCCTGTGAATATGATATTTTCTATACTATATTCGACTAGTGAGCCTAAGTTTTGTATACCGGTTTTGCGCTCGTCAGCCTCCGACCTCCATTGATGCAATATAAAAAGCGGAAACAAGAAAACAAAAGATAGAAGTAAGACGCTCAATGAACTATCAAGACAACAAGTAGGAACTAGTCTACTTACCTTCTTGATGAAGTCACGGAGTACCTATACTATACGAACAACCCTCAAGACAACAATGGTCTTGCAAACTGTTCGATCAAATAAAGGAACAAGTTCAATTTTGAATCACACCAAAATTGGACAAGTTAATTCACACGATTTTGGGAGCAATGTGCTGCCGTTTTTTGATTAATAATAATGTCAAAGGGTGTCAAAATAATGAAGTGTTTAGGCTTATATAGAATGAGCCTTTACCTAACTCAACTAGGAAAGGAATAACTAGTTAACCTAAACCAACTAGGAAACAACTAATTAACAAAAAGGCCACAATTTGGCTAATTTAAAGGATAGTCACGCAGGACCAAACAAATAAGAATTAATGTCTTCAATAACTACATAATAATACAACATAAACACAAATGTACATCTTCAACAGAAGATTCGTCCATAGCAAGATTTATGGACGCTTGGATCTTCTTCAAGGCTAACCAACGCCTTTTCTTGTCTTGTTCATAGATGGCATTGATAACACTTGATCAAATTTATTTGCATCATTCTCCCCCTCTTGAGAGGATTTCGTCCTCGAAATCAAAGCATCGTCATGTCCGAAAGCAATGCTACTAGACAAGTCCATAATATAAGAGTTGTTATTGATATTCTGCGACATTTGACATGGTCCATCTCCCCGCGGAGCTAACTTCCCTTTCCTATGGTTCGGAAATCTTTCCTTTCGGAAGTGAACCCAAACCCAGTCATCTTTCTTTAAGTCCAGCTTCTTCCTTCCTTTATTCTTCTTGACCGCTAGCTTGTCATAAGCATCCTCCAAAGTTTCCTCACCTTAGCATGCAATTCGAGCAACACGGCTGCCCAGTTTACTCCCTCAACGCTAATAATTGCATCTCTCGGCAAAGGAACAAGATCAAGTGGTATCAAAGGATTAAAACCATAAACACATTCAAATGGAGTAATGCTACTCATGCGATGAACAGTTCTATTATATGCAAACTCCGTAATAGGTAATCGGTCAACCCAAGTGCCGGACTTCCCTTTGGTCAAAGCTCGAAGAAGAGCTCCCAGGTTCGATTACCAACCTCGGTTTGACCATCAGTCTGTGGATGATGTGATGTAGAAAACAAAAGTTTGGTGCCAAGAGCACCCCACAAACACTTCCAAAAGTGACTCAAAAACTTAGCATCCCTATCACTAACAATAGTTCGAGGCACACCATGCAACGTTAATATATTAGCAATGAACAAAGAAGCAACATGTTGTGCATCATCACATTTTTTACAAGGAATAAAATGAGCCATCTTAGAAAACCTATCAACAACCACATAAATGCTATCATGACCTCCCCTAGATCGTGGCAGCCCCATCACAAAATCCATCGAGATATCTACCCCAGGACTAGTAGGAACGGGTTAGGGAGTATACAAACCATGATTATTAGACCTAGACTTAGCTCTTTTACACTCAAAACACGCTCCACATATTCTCTCGACATCTCGCCTCATCTTAGGCCAATGGAACTGTTCCTCTAATACAGC